>JAKSZP010000354.1:0-96984 GCA_022478985.1 Massospora cicadina | reverse complement strand
TCTGGTCCTTATAGAGTTATATTTTGAAAAGGACTAGAATATTCAATTGTTCATAATGATACTAGTATTGTGGTAAATCATATTCATCCTAGGTTTTTAAGAAGTCATCATCCACTGTGATCAAAACTTGAGGGAAGAAGTGTTGGTATTTCACCAAAATCACATATCTCCAAAAAATCCCCTTCCTCAATTCCCCTGATATCATCAGAAGGAGTGAGCAATCTATCACATAATCTATCAAAGTTGATGATCAATCAGATCCCAATCAACTGATTGAAGATTTAATCATGCAGAGATTAATTCACTCTATTAGATTATGAACCATAAAAAAGCCTATAAATATTTCCTCTTTTTAAAAAATAAAAGTTTAGTCAAGTTTAACCTGTATTTTCTTATTTACTTCATTGCATTTTTGGAGAATCTGCCCAGTGTAACTTTGAGATACAACCTGCCCCATTGGAAGTGTAATTCAAAACTTCCAGACATAGTATCTCACAAATTTAATTTTATACAGTGCTTACTTAATATTTCCTGTTCATGTTGCAGTTGAGTAGCGTAAAGTCACATTAAATGCCCTGATGGATATTGGCGCATCTAAATTTATATTATACTGCAGGTGGTGCAGGCTTTGGACCTTCAAGTTACTACAAGTTTTCTTTTATGTGCGCTTCTTGCATCCCTATGATCATGATTCCTCCTTGTGGGCTTCTCCAGTTTAGGGCACATGAACATGAGTGTCAAGATATTAATATGCTTAGACAATAGATTTGAAGTAGTTGCAGCAGATTGGCCAATATCTGTCAAAAACAATTTAATAGCATACAAATATTTGAGGGGCTTAAAAAAAGAAAAGGAGGCGATACCATTTCAGCATGATATTTGCCAGAGCCTCCAATGATGAGGTGAATTAAAACAAGTTCCAGTGAATGAATAATAGTTAATCTGGAACTTTTCTTTCTCGTTGCAATCACTTTTGCAACCTATTCAATTCAAGAATGAATCTAGTTTGATAATCTCACAGAGGAGACAGTCTGCGCCCAAGTCAGGGAGCAGTTGGGCAAGTAAGGTAAGAGGAGCAGGTGGAAGTCCCGCGGCCTCTAACGTTCAAAAATGCCCCAGAGAAACTGGCGGAATAGACAAAAATTTTAGAAAACTAGCAGTCACTATTTCCCCGGAGATACTCACATGGCAAGCATGATGCAACCAGTACATCAACACGCCACACTCCTAGCCACTTTAATCAGTGGAATTTGGAGTCCGCATGTTTTTGGACATCCAACAAACGGCCTTATGGGAAAAATTTTGTAAAAATGTGCACACAATTTTCCCAACTGCGGTGTATGTTGCACCTCACTCCATGTTGTGCAGTTGGCTGGACCTAGTTTTCAAAAGCAAAGAGGCAGCAGATGAGGCTGCGGCGGTGTGCGTAGTGGTCAACCTCCCTGAAGGGCAAGAGGTCGTCCAAACCAAACACACCAGATGGACAAAATCAAACCAAATTTTCCTCACGTTTGACTTTTTGCCTACTACGGTAAAACGTGACATTTTAGAACAACACCTGAAAGATGGTCTCGCCATATATGTCGAAATACAATCTTTCAAAATGCAACGCTTCATGCTGATGCCACACCTGTGCACTGGCAAAGCCATTGCAGTCCTGACCCCAACTGAGGAGATTGTGAAGGACCTAACCCAGATCCCGCACTCCACTTTATTGATATCACAGGGCATACCACCCACCCATTCTGGGTAACCGTGGACAACGCGCCCCCCATTTGCACCCACTGTGACGCGTTCAGCCATAAGGCGCATGCATGCCCCACCAAGGAGGGCGTCACATTCCAAGAGCACCCCTCAGTGGCCAAGGCCAGCAGAGAGGTGCACTACAAACTAACTGCAAGCACCAAAGAGGCTTTCCCGTGGGGAGCACAAGGCTGCTATCTACTGGTAAAGCCTATCTCCCCATAAGAGCGGAAGAAGGCCAAGCAGGCCCGCAGGGTCACGGCCAAGGAAGTGGCCAAAGCCACCACCGCTATCCCACACTCACAACGCCAGGAGTACATGGAAAACTTCGCAGCAGAAGCAATTTAGGAATCCATCAATAAATCAGATTGGGAAGCCCATGCCAAGTGGGCCACTCAATCTGAGGATCTGATAAGGGATTTAATCTCACCCAATCGTTGCACCCAAGCTCCAGTAAAAACCAACTTGGGACCCATCCCAACTGAAAAAAAAATTTTGACCCACTCAACGGTGCACCAAACTCATCTGCACCACAAAAAATTCGTCCAACGTCGGGAAAACAAAAAGCAAAGGCTAAAGCCAATGCAACTCTTTCCGCAAAAATTAACAAAAACCCCAATAGCATTGCTGCTAACACCCGCGCTGCTGTGAAGGCCCGTGGGGATCTAGAGGAGGCTGGTGGGCCTGGGTGCCCACCCCCTCACACCTAAGGTGTGAAGGGGAAACCTTCACTTTAAGGACGTTGAATATTGCCAGACTCAAGGCCTCCCCATCCCAGGCTAGGAAACTGAGTTTTTTACAACACAATTTACCCGTGGATATCTTGGCCATCCAGGAGTCCCACTGTCCATGAGGTTCCAAGGAAGCTTGGAAAACAATGCTCCTCCCATCCCTATCCTTTTGGTCGAAGCACTGTGGGGTGCTAATTTGGAAAAATAATTTTTTCAATTTTTTATTCTCAGAAATATTCCTAAATGGCTGAGTGCTTGTTGCCACTTTCTCGTGGGCTGACGTAGCGCACACAATCATCAACATCTATGCCCCAAATGGTGCACGCAAGTGTTGGTAATTTTTCTCATTGGTCAAATCCCTCCCGCTACCCCCAGACTCTTTCCTAGTTGGCGACATGAACTGTTGGCTAAATACACCAACGGACCGGTTGCCTTCCTCACCCCACGCCCCCCAGGGTCATGTAGAACTGTGTGTTCTAAAAGCCACCCTTGAGTTAATGGATGCGCTGCTGCGACATGCCCCGCTGCTCAAAAACATTATGCATCCCCACGTCCACAACGGCCAATTAAGGTCCATGACCCGCATTGACCTTATCCTAATGCCAGCGAAATTCCAACCCCACATCTCCCACTTCAAAACAACAAAAATGGAATTCTCTGACCATCGACTGGTCTCACTAACTTACCACCTACCTGTCACAGCTGCTAAGGCCCCACATTGGTGCAAAATCCGCCCCTCCAAGCTCACGTCACCAGGATTTTCCACATGGGTGGAAGCGGCAACTTTGGCAAAAAAGTTTGTTACACCATTTTGCGCAGACCCCATTTCCACATGGGAACTTTCGAAGATGACACCATCTGCCACTCTCGCCATCTCTCCTCCAGATGCTCACGAGCCACATCAGCGGTCATTTCGCGCACTCTAGCAGAGTTGGCACACCTGGAGTCCAACATTCCAGCCACAGGATACAGCCCTGCATGGGGCCGGAAGTGGGTGGAGGCAGCCGCCTACCTCAACGCACTCAAAAGGCAACACAAACTTCAGGTTTGTGTTCAATATAGGGCCACACACATCACAAAAGGTGACAAGTGCACCGCACTTTTCTTTAAAAAAAATTGCGCACCACACCAGAGCGTAGCCTGCACACAGGTGTGAAGATTGGATGATTCTATTGCAGATATGCCAGCCAAAGTGACAATCAAAACACAAAAGTATTACTCCAAGTTATACCGATCCAATCCAATTCAGCCAGCTGAAGTGGCAGAATTTCTCAACTGAGCCCACATCCACACCATTTTCTGATACCCAGAAATAATGAATTTAATTACTCCAACCGAATTATGGACAGCCATTCGCGGTGCGCCAAACTGAAAATGCCCAGGCCCAGATGGCATTCCATATGAGTTCTACAAAAAGTATTTCAAATATATATCCCCATTGCTGCTAGCCTCACTTAACCAAAGCCTGTTGGAAATGCGCCTCCTACCAGGAGGACTGAGGCCTTTACCATCACACTCTTCAAGAAAGGAGATAAGCTTGACTTAGCCAACTGGCGCCCCATTTATCTAACAAACACAGACACTAAAATTTTAACAAAAATCATGGCTAAACGTTTAGAGACTGTAGCATCTGCCACCATCTCCCCAGAACAATTCAGTTTCATCCCCAGAAGGTTGGTTTGGAATAAAGTGTACTCTGTGGCTAATGTATGTCAATCCACAGCCTCTGGGGCACTTGTATTTTTGGACCAACAAAAGGCCTATGATAGAGTAAACTGGGAATACTTCAGGGCCTGCCTCCATCAATTTCGCCTACCCCTCGCTTCATCAACTGGGTGATGCTGCTCACAGAATCTGCAACAATGGCAGTACGTGGCCCTGGCTTCCTAACAGAAGTAGTCCGCCCTCAAAGGGTTCTTGTGACAAGGGGACCCCCTCAGCCCACTCTTATACAACTTCAGCCTTGACCCACTACTGCAAAATGTGAATGCCCAACTCACTGGGATCCATGTGCCAGGCCAAGCCCAAGTCAAGATAATGGCGTTTGCAGATTATTGTGTGGTGGGGGTGTTTAATAACAAAGATGCACGCGCGCTTGAAGCCCTCATCCAGGAATATTCCCGGGTAAGCAACGCGGCACTGAACGCTTCCAAAACTGAAATCATCCTCCTTGGTCAGTTTCAGAACTGCTGGACCCCAGCAATTAGTTCCCAACCCAGCCCATCTGCTCGCCCACATCCTCGCCCCACTAACTCAGCACACACCGCCCCACTGGAGCTCCCCTTTGTGCCACGTCCTACCTTAGGACTGGTATGCCATCTGGGCGTGTGGATGGAGGCAGGCGGATATGCGTCAGCAGTAATGGAGTGCCATATTCTGGACAACGTGACGAAGCGAATCGCCTCTCTCAGAGCCCACCCTACTTCCCTTACTGGCAGGGTTGTTTTAGCCAACTCTATGCTCCTCTCCAAAGTCTGGTTCGGAGCCCACGCCATCCCCTTCTCCCCAAGCTTCTTTAAATCCTTGTATGCCTTGCTGCAAGGATGGCTTTGGTCAGGCCGCCCTCCACCAGTATGGCTAGAGGTCATGTTTGGCCCTCATCATCATGGTGGCATGGGCCTGCTTGACTTCAAAGCCCATGCTGCCAAGATCCTGAGCACCTGGATTGCAGCCGTCACCGCCCCTACACTCCCCTCCTAACACTGGTCCTGCGCAGCCTGCTCCAACATCTCCCACGCCTTGGGCCTCAACAATCCATCAAACCCCCACTCCCTGATGAAATAACTCGCATCACACACATCGGCCACAGGTCCTCATGGGACTAAAACCCATTACAAACGAATCCTACTCTCCATGCGGAGCGCTGAGTGGAGAATTTGTATTAGCGGACATACAACCCAAAGAGGCCGCCCCTCTCCTCAGTTCACACAAGAGGTACAGGGGCTACCCATCCATGATGGCGTGATCTCCATTCGGCCCCAAGTCCTATCCAGGGTGGACTACCTGGACATGATGGACATCCCTTACTCCATTGAGACCCAAAAAACTATCTAGAAATACGTACACCATCCTCTGTTGCAGCCTCAAGTCCGCTCCCATGTGTGGCGCTGCCTGAGGCGGGTGTATCATACAGCTAAGCGCTCTAACGCTTTACACTCATTCTGTGTAATGTGTGGCCATTATGGAACGCTGTTCCACCGCTTGGAGAAGTGCCCTACCTCTAAAGTGATATGGCGCGAAGTTCAACGTCTGCTGGGCCAGGATCAAACGCATCCCATCAGTCTGTCAAGAGATATGTTTGCTCTATCAATGGCCTCCTCTCTTCCACCCTCCCTCCGTGCGTTGGTGGTTGCAATCGCCATGTGGACCATCCAAACGATTGTCTTAGATGCCATCGCAGGCTCCACCCCTTCCCCAGAAGCTGTCCACAGATTCCGGTCTCATTTGGTGGACCACTTTCAGGCATGGATATTTGGATACCTCCCATTGTGTCACCGACAGCTGGTCTCCTCCTGGTTCCCAGTCTGGTTCATCAAATCAGACCCCTTCCCCCACACGTGTTCAGTTGTGGCTACGGCCCCTCCACACGTTCCCTCCCCCTCCCCATAAGTGGCGTTCCCGCTGGCAACAAGAGATAGCATCGCTTCTCTGGGGTGCCTTCCCTGGTACTAAGTTTTGTCTCTTCTGAGTCATATTCGGAAGTGTCCATCCCATGGTCAGCCTTCCCCGCAATAAATTCAAAGAATTATAGTTAATCTGAAGGGTCAAAACTGACAAAATCAACAAATAAATGAGTGGGACAAAAAGTAAAAGGAGTGGGAGTCATCAAAATAGGAAGAATAGAGCGGATAGTATGGAAGAAGGAGAGTCAGCTGTAGAAGTTGGTAACTGATAGATATGAAGTAACAAAGTGGTGTCACAGAAGCAATTGCTTCCTATATTTAAAGGCTTATTATAGTTTATTAATGTTTGGTGATCTCCATATCATAAATCTGTTGATCAGTGGGTTTAACCCTGTGCAAACCATTAGGCGGTTCATAAACCTTTACACTGGATTTTATGACAATAAATTTGCGGCCAACTTCTCATCTATCCATAGTCGCTGTACACATTTATCCTGGAGGTTGGTTGGTGGCGTCGCCTGTCTGTGAGCATTGGCTTGGAATTGAACATGCTGGCGTTAATCACAAAAGTCTGCTCTAGGAAAAATCCTCTTTATTAACTCTGTAAATGAGTAAAGCAGTGGTGGCAACAGTGGAGTACTCTGTCTAAGATGCTGTTTCTGTTCTTCTTACTATGCAGCAGATCCTGGAGCTTTATAAATAGTCTTTGACGTATAAAGTGTTTATGTTTTCCAAAAATCTTAGAGTTTGATCTGAACTAGTTACTAGGTGATTTTACTAGTATCAATTGACCATTATACTCATACATGGCTCAAAAAGATCATGCCCTCATGTATTGATTGGTAACAATCTGGCAAATGTATGATTGATCAAAAACTCTCTTCAATTTCATCTCCTCTGGTTTTCCCTTGAAACCTGATGCCATACTGCTCTCTGCGTGGAATACAGGCACCTGCATAATGTCACCATCTCAGATCCATGTTCCCTTTCACTTGGAAGCCGCCATCTCCCAATCAATTTTAAGATCCAAAAATTTCTCTATGCTTCATCTATTTATGCTTTCCAAAAAGTAATTTGGAGTTTGTTTAGTAATAGCTGAATACTTCTTTTATATAATATAGAATTATAGACTTAAGGTCATTTTAAATTTGGCTTAAAAAACGCGCCAGTTATTTTCCAGCACCGCATTAATGCTTCTTTGAAGGATCACATGTTCACTTTCACAATTGCCTACATACATGAGATTATAATCTATTCATCTACTTCACAGCAACATGCAAGGATTTGGATAATGTAGTTGCAGAACTGCATAATGTTGGGTAGTTGCTAAGCTGAAAAAATGTGAGTTTTACAAGTATATAATGCATTTCATTGGGAATTTTGGAATAATGGATGGTCACGCTACCGCACCTTCAGACTAGATGCCATTAGCTATTGATCCACTCCTGTGACGCAAAAACAACTTTGCAGCTTTCTTGAGTTTTTACTTCTTTAAAGAAATCTTTGCAAGCTATCTCTGAGACAAAATTACTATTAATTGTCCACTGACAAAATTCCCTATTTTTTTGGACCCTGGAGTTCCAACAGGCTTTAAACAATATAAGAGGTCTTGCCCACTACTCCTGTTTTTCAACATGATGACCAAAAAAAGCTTTTTTTGTCTTGTGACGCCTGAGATTGGCAATTGTTCTGCATTTTTACAGCGCATGAGGGTCAAGAACATCCATTGGCTTGCACTTCCAGGAAAAATAGTATAATTTAGTTTTTTAAGCCATCTATAATAAATTGTTGGCTACCATTGCATGGTCTTTCACGCATTAAAGATCTCAATCATAGGGCGTGAAGCATACTATGTTGCTTACTGACCACAAATCCTTCACTTTTTACAAAAAGCCACAGAATTTGGTGCAAAGACAAAACAGGAATCATTGTGATCTCCTGATTTTCAACTTTCTCTTAAAGAGATGTCAAGGGGTCCACCAATATCTTACCAGGATCCTTATTCACAATCCCTCAATGGATCCTGACCTTAATGGTGACTCTGAGTTAAACACAGTGATTCCCCTGAGAAAATGGTAACACCTCCTTCCTCAGCCATTGCCACAGTAGCTCCCTCCACTCCGTGTCCCAAATCCAAACATCAAGTCTATAAACCACTCAAAAACACCGCCTTTGCCTCTGAGCCTTTTGGTGAAGTAGGGAAAGTTCAACAAGTATAATCTCTTCTGTTAATTAGGCTTTATCCTGGACGTTATGTTAGCTATGCAATCATTACTTATAAAGATCCCTGTTAAGATAACAACATGTTAAGAGAAGACTTTATTTGGACATGAAGGTGCATAAGCTACCACAATATCAGTAACAAACTACTCATCAGCACCATACCATAATAATTTGTGTTACAGGGGGTGAGCGAGAAGGTATGAGTGTTTAAAAAATTTCATTTTAATTGAGTGTTTTTGTTGCTGTAAATATCAATCTTTTGTAAACTAAAATGCCAAAGTTTCCCCCACTAATTTATTTTTAATTTTTCTAAGTGGGACTTCTCCATGCTTATTAACTCTACCATTTCTGAGATAAATGAATATTTTTACAAAAATAAACTTCAGTGATTTTTTGGTATAAATTTTTAATATAATAAAGGAATGAAAAAACCAACACCCTACTAGCAGGGTTTTTATTTTTATGTTTGTTCAGGGAAAGGAAAATAGCCTAGCCTAAGGTCAATAGTATGGGAAAAGAGCGATCTCTTTCTGCTAAGCATCACTTTTCGAAAATCAATTCAGCCTGAAATTTAGCTTTACTAAAGAGATTTACAAAAACTATTAGCAAATATGGCGGAAACCCCGCAAAAGAACCCGCAGGCTATGCCAAACGAGCCAGCACCACCCCAAACAAAGCAACCCTCGGTTACCCACCTCAGGGTCAACCAGAATCACCCGCTCTCAAGCAGCAGCCATGAAAGCAGGCACCACCCCCCAACCTAGAGCTACTCCAACTAGCGCCAGTTCACCTGATCGCACTTCTGCAACATGCACGCCTAACAGCTCTGTGTGCGCTGCCTCCCACCAACCCGCTGGGCCCCCTCCAACCAAGGAGGCCATCACTCACGCTGTTTTAATGGCGTCTGCTCAGTTGAATGCAACTCAGCCCATCCAGGCATTCACCTCCCCCATTGTGTCAGCTTAATTCAGCCCCATCTATTATTGCTGACGCCGTGTTTCTGGCTCCCTCCATGAGGGGCGATACCCAGCTACCTGGCCCCCATATCCTCAGATGTAAGGTTGGATTAGCCGCACATTCTGGTTCACTAAGCACCAAATTGGGACAATCTACTCTTCCCAATGAGGATTCAAATGGTTCGGATTTTGGAACTTCACACCAGTTCCAATCTCACCCATCCCATTTAAACCCCGTAATTGGCACTTCTCAAGTCGGCACTTTATCGCAATATGCTGAAAACAACCAATTCACCAATCAGCCAATGAGTTTTGCCCACAAAATCACAGCAAATACTCGGGCTGAATTTACCCAAATAGATTGGGATGGTGATGAAACATCGCCCTCCTCCCAATTGGCTGGAGTTGATTCAATCTGGATGGGACTCCCCAATTTAGTGAGGCCTAACAATCACCTGGCCCCCAAACCCTTGGATGTAAGGTTGGATTAGCCGCACATTCTGGTTCACTAAGCACCAAATTGGGACAATCTACTCTTCCCAATGAGGATTCAAATGGTTCAGATTTTGGAACTTCACACCAGTTCCAATCTCACTCGTCCCATTTAAACCCCGTAATTGGCACTTCTCAAGTCGGCACTTTATCTTAGTATGCTGAAAACGACCAATTCACCAATCAGCCAATGAGTTTTGCCCACGAAATAACAGCAAATACTCGGGCTGAATTTACCCAAATAGATTGGGATGGTGAAGCATCTCCCTCCTCTCAACTGGATGGAGTTAATTCCAATCTGGATGGGCCTCCCCAATTTAGTGAGGCCCAAAAAACCGCCCCTCAATTTAATATAACGCCAGCAACTGCTGTAACATTCCAGCAACAAGGGAACTCTGCAAACTTGTCCAAACCACCAGCTCACACTCAACCCGCAATTGCAGCTTAAAGCAAACACAAACATACCAAAGGAGCCACTGGGGCGTGGCAAAAACCTCTGGCACCAACGCTACCCAAAGCTGATCCCCGTGAAGTGGCGTTTATTGCTGATGTTAAGAAGAAATGGGCCGAAACTAGAGCGCAAAAAGCTCTACCTCGCTCAACCCTCTCCCACGCAATTCGCCTTTATTATGGGCATAACCCTGTTGAATTCTATACAGAGGATTACTTCTCATACTTTGCAGCAATTGCGGAGACATTCCCAATTAACACCACCATCTATGAATCAGTGGAGGGCCACTACATCGATGTGGGCTTCACTGAAGCTGCCCTTGCTGACCATGCTGCCACCCTCAAGGTCATTATTCCACGTGGATCTCTTCGCATCTCCCGCACACGCTCTCACCTGGAGAAAATTTCATGGGTTACTTTTTCCAACCTACCAACGACTGTTGATCCTGAGTCTCTTAAACTGGCACTCCATCGTGGTTTAATGGAGTTTGGGTCTATTCTTTCAGTGGACTTTAGCGTCCCCTCTTACTATGCTCCCACTCAAAGAGTTCGCACTGCTAGGGCGTCATTCATCCCCTCCCCCACTGTATCCCGCAACATTGAGGTTATTCCTCGTGTGGCGGTAGTTGGGGCATGCCCTGAGATCTTTTTTGTCGACCCTGATCAGGCGCGCCCCCGGTGTTCATGGTGTAACGCCCTTGGACAATTGTATAGTGGCTGCACAGCTCGAAAACAAGCCCTCTTAGCAACCACCCAGGGGCCTAAACCAGGCCAAAAACGATCCCACGTGGCTGCAGCAGCAATTCCACAACTCACACAATGGGTTCCCGTTCAAGACCTGTCCCCTGAGGCCTTACGCCTAGCAGTTGAAACAGCTAACCCCACTATTGGTATGGGATACCTTCGCGCTCATGCCCCCCTTCCAATGGGCACCCCTCCAATCTCCCAGAGTCAACTCCCTCTCTCACCAAGCGCAAGGCATCTCCCACAGGGTGCCCCTCGTTAGCCACCCCCACTCAGGGCTCCGCGGCACCCCCACCAACCTCCACCAGCGATTTATCGCATCAACCCTCAGCTCCCAATGGAGCTATGCCCACCAGCATGGACTGGCAACCCGCGGCCTGCGGTAGAAGTGCCACCTCAAAGAGTCCTACCCCAACCCCACAGTCCATTTCGCGCGGATCCTTTGCAGTGTTGGAGGAAGTGAATATGGACTCAGACTCATCAAATGGGGACACCGCGGAGGTCACCATTGAGCACCCTAAGGTCCTTCCCCTGCAACGGAGCGGGGTCAGCATCCTAGGCTGGCTTACTGGGTCCTCCGCCCCCCACCCTCTCCTTCCCCTCAGAACCCTCGACGCTCCTCACGGATTGCAGCTAATAGTCAAGCTAAAGGACTCAAAACTAGCCGCCTCACAGCAGCAGGTTTAAGCGCTGGCAACCCCCAGGACATGAGGGAACAGCTATGAGTCCCCATGGCAGCACCCTGGCCCTGCAATCCATCAACGCAAATGGGTTGCGGGACTATAAGCGGAGAGCCCGCCTCCTCCGAAACTTCAGGTCAGCACAAATTGACATCGCTGCTGTCCAGGAGTCCCATATCCTCCCCACGAACAATCTGCATGGAATGAACAGTTTGGAGGCAACTCCTTCTGGACAAACCATGCCGCCCTTATTGTTTTGAATCCCCGGGTTAAAACTCATTCTTTTTCACAATATCTAGGTGGCCGCCTCATACTGGCCAAACTCACCACTCCTGACTTCTTCTTCTTCGCTGCAAGCATCTACCTGCCTAATGCAGGTCAGGAGCAAAATCGGCTCTTGGAAGAGCTCCTCCAACTCAATCTCCCACGGAATACAGTCCTCTTAGGAGATTTCAACACAACCATAAGTCGCGTCCGTGACTCTTACCCCCTGCAGCAAAGGAACGCCCTGGATCAAGTCGCCTCCAGGATTTCCTTTGCCTGAGCGGCTTTATAGATGCGCTTCCACCCTCCGCGTCTGGCCTAGGTTGCATGACTAGGATCCAGTATGATGGAGGAGCTTTCCAGTCAGCGTCACGCATAGATATGGCACTGATTGGCCCCCTGATAATTGGCCGCGTCTCCTCTCCCATCTCTCGTGACAACCATCTGAGTGATCACAGGTCACTCACCGTTGTCCTCACCACCACACTTAGACCGTCGCGTAGGTTCTGGCCTAGGGTTGCCCCAGCTCTTCTCAACAACCCCTTCACTAAGGAGAAGCTGTCTATGACCATCCGGGAGACTCTCACCTCCCCCCACCCCACCTGCTTGACCACAAGGCTAGATGGGCGGTGACCAAGGAGGGCATCACCCGCGTTGCTTAAAACTGTGCCAAAGCCCAGATGACTGCAGCTCGCGCCAGAGTCATAAGGGCGGAAGCCAGAATCAGACATCTAGAGCGAAACTGCCAGCCTTCGCCCTCTCCCAGATGGTTGGAAGACTGGGAAGCGGCGCAGGAAGCACTCCGCTTGGAGCTCACACTGCAGGAAGAACGGGCAGCAAACTTTACAACATCTCGTTACTATGCTCAATGGGAACGCCCCACCCGCTTCTTCTTTCAGAAACAGAAAGCCCAGTCAGCAGCGCAGGATATTACTGCACTGAAGATTGGCACTACAACCACTTCAGATAAGGAGGAAATCACGCAGGAGCTACACCGCTTCTACTCCAGCCTCTTCCATGCCACCCAGGTGGACCCATCGGACATCCAAGACTTCCTGTGGCGGGCTCCAGAGCCGCCCATTGACCCACGGGCTGATGAGGCTCTACTGGCACCTATTTTCATCCAGGAGGTGATGGAAACTCTTCTTAAATCCCCACGGCTTAGAGCCCCAGGCCCAGAAGGAATACCCTTTGAGGTGTACCTTCTGGAACCTGCAGTGATAGCCAGAACCCTCCGCGACCTCTTCGCTGCACTCTTGGTGAATGGCGAGGTCCTCCCCGACTCCAGAGGCTCAATCACGACCCTCATTCACAAGAAGTAAGACCGTGAGAACCTGGCGAACTGGCGCCCCATAGCGTTGATCAACACAGACCACAAGCTCTTCACGAAGCTTCTGGCCAACCGCATCACCAAATGGGTGTCACCTCGCCTCTCCCCATCCCAGCACGGTTTTATTCCGGGGAGGTCGTTATGGGACAACTATAATGACCTTCACGTGACTTTGACTGCTAACTCTCGTAAGGTGAATGGCTTTGTGGCTCTCCTGGATATGGAGAAAGCATATGATCGGTAGCCTGGAAGTATATTGATAATTCCCTGGCCCGCTTCCATCTCCCACCCGCAGCTAGGCGCTGGATATCAGCGCTCTATGACCAGCTCCACACCAGAGTCCTGGCGCCAATGGGTTTTACAGTGGCAGTACCAGTTGGACAAGGTCTCCGGCAAGGGGACCCCCTGAGCCCTATCCTTTTTAACATCACCCTTGACCCCCTCTTGGCCTCCTTACAGGACAAGCTAACAGGGATTCTGGTCCCAGGTAAAGCCCCCACACGCACCATGGCATTTTCAGATGACACTGCCATTGCATTTGGCTGCCCTGGGGATGTTGCCCTCGCTGCTGTGACCATTGAGAGTTACACCAAGGCGTCCAACGCCATGGTCAACACCTCCAAGACAACAGTTGTACAGGTCGGCTCCCCCACCTTCCCCCCACCATTTGGTATTGAACCTGAGCGCGGTACCTTCCGTCACCTGGGCGTTCTCACCAACCAACAAGGAGTTGCGCTAAAAGACAATGAGGACTTGCTCCTTGCAGCAGTTAACTCCAGGATTGCCAGCTGGAACCGGCGGCACATCACCCCCCAGGGTCGAGCTCTGATGGCCAATGTGTTCCTCCTCTCCAAAGTCTGGTTCCTAGCGCACGTCTGCCCATTCACAGATGCCTTTTATACGCGGCTCAATGTACTCCTCCGCTGTTGGATCTGGGGCTCAAACCATCCACCAATGGCCCTCTCAACCATTGCCTGACCCTGCAATGAAGGGGGCCTAGGGCTTCTGGACACGCGATCCCACGCCACCAAAATCTTCCTGAAGTTCCTATGGCTGATTGTCTGCTGGGACGCGACCCCATGCCCCAATGGGCGCCCGCCCTCCGCCAGTCAGTGTCAGCAGCTCTGGGTCTTCCTAGAGCATCTCTGACCTCATTAGGGGAGTGGCTCACAAACCACCCAGGCCATCGCCTAAAACCATCCTCATCCCCCTACTGGAACCAGGCTCTCCTTGCCCTGAAACGAGTAGGCGCGCGGATCCACCATGCCTTCCCATACAGAAGGGAAGGCCCTGGCTTCAGCCCCCATCGCCATGCAATTGTGCACAATGGACAAGTTGTCACAACTCGCCTCAACCCCCAAGATCATCCTCCCATCCGCCCAAGACTCCTTGAGCTCCTCCCTCCCTCCTTGATATTTGACCTTAAGGAATTGTGGAAGGATGTCTATCACCTCATCCTGTCAGCAAAGCTGTCCAACACCTTATGGAGGGTACTCCACTGTTCATACAGGACAGGGGACCGGACTGGCCCTACCTTCCAGCACCAAAGCTGCCCCCGCTGTGTGGAGCCTATTGACTCCCACCTCCATAGTTTTTTCACCTGTCCAGGTGTCGCCGCATTTTGGCCAAAGGCCCGCGAGCTCCTCCATGCTCAGCCCTGGTCTGGACACCCTGTGCAAGACCTCATGTTTGAGCAGACATTGCCTGGTTGCCACCGACCCCTCCGTGTCCTCGCCTATGCCACAGCCATCTAGACCATCCATAACTCCTTCCTTCGTGCTGCCTTTGACCAGCAGGTGTGGACCCTTCCACACATGATCACCCACTTTCAGGTACACTTTGAGATGGCCCTGAAGGTCTGCACTATGTCGCCAACCCTCCCCCGCTCAGTTGTCACTGCAGCACGGCTCTGGCGCGCAAACCCCCTCCCTTTCTCGATGCCTCCTCCCTCCCTTCCTCGCCTCAGGCTCTTAGGAGCCCAGGCGTAATTCAATAAACATCGATGAATCCCCTTGGGTTGGGACCATCTAGTACTAAAAAAAAGTATGGGTAAAGGGCATTTTTCAAAACTGTTCAAAAGGTTTTAAATGACTATTCAATTTGTTAGGGTTGTATGATTGTTTTTTATTTTAATAGTGTCAATAGCGGTTAAGATTTCTGCGCTATTCTTAAACTGTCATGGGTAAGTTTAAATTTAAATTTATTGTGGGGAAGGCTGACCATGGGATGGACACTTCCGAATATGACTCAGGAAAGACAAACTTAGTACCAGGGGAGGCACCCCAGAGAAGCGATGCTATCTCTTGTTGAAGCGGGAACACCAAGATGGGGAGGGGGAGGGAACGTGTGAAGGGGCCGTAGCCACTATTGAGCACGTGTGGAGGAAGGGGTCTGATTTTATGAACCAGACTGGGAACCAGGAGGAGACCAGCTGTCAGCAACGCGATGGGAGGTAACCAAACATCCACACTTGAAAGTGGTCCACCAAATGAGACTGGAATCTGTGGACAGCTTCTGGGAGGGTGGGGATGGAGCCAGCGATGGCATCCAAGACAATCGTGTGGATGGTCCACATGGCGATTGCAACCACCAGAGCACGGAGAGAGTGTGGAAGGGGGAGGCCATTGATGAAGCAAACATATCTCTTGACAGACTGAAGGGATGCGTTTGATCCTGGCAAGCAGACGTTGAACTTCGCGCCATATCACTTTATAGGTGTGCACTTCTCCAGGCGGTGGAACAGCGTTCCATACTGGCCACACGCGACACAGGATGAGTGTAAAGCGTTAGAGCTCTCAGCTGTACGATACACCCGCCTCAGGCAGCGCCACACAGGGGAGTGGACTTGAGGCTGCAACAGAGGATGGTGTGCGTATTTCCAGATAGTCTTTTGGGTCTCAATGGAATAAGGGATGTCCATCATGTCCAGGTAGTCAACCCTGGATAGGACTTGGGGTCGAATGGGGATCACGCCATCATGGATGGGTAGCCCCTGTACCTCTTGTGTGAACTGAGGAGAGGGGCGGCCTCTTTGGGTTGTATGTCCGCTAATAAGAATTCTCCACTCTGCGCTTGGCATGGAGAGTAGGATTCGTTTGTAGTGGGTTTTAGTCCCGTGAGGACCTGTGGCTGATGTGTGTGATGCGAGGTATTTCATCAGGGAGTGGGGGTTTGATGGATTGTTGAGGCCCAAGGCTCAGGAGAAGTTGGAGCGGGCCGCGCAGGACCAGTGTTGGGATGGGAGTGTAGGAGCGGTGACGGCTGCAATCCAGGTGCCCAGAATCTTGGCAGCCTGGGCTTTGAAGTCAAGCAGGCCCATGCCACCTTGATGATGAGGGCCAAACATGACCTCTAGCCATACTGGTGGAGGGCGGCCTGACCAAAGCCATCCTTACAGCAAAGCATACAGGGATTTGAAGAAGCTTGGGGAGAAGGGGATGGGTGGGCTCTGAACCAGACTTTGGATAGGAGCATAGAGTTGGCAAGAACAACCCTGCCAGTGAGGGTAGTAGGGTGGGCTCTGTGAGAGGCGATTTGCTTCGTCACGTTGTCAAGTATATGGCACTCCATTACTGCTGACGCATATCCGCCTGCCTCCATCCACACACCCAGATGGCGCACCAGTCCTATGGTAGGACGTGGCACGAAGGGGAGCACCTGTGGAGCGGTGTGTGTTGAGTTATTAAGGCGTGGACGTGGGCGAGCAGATGGGCCGGGTTGGGAACTAATTGCTGGGGCCCAGCAGTTCTGAGACTGACCAAGGAGGATGATTTCGGTTTTGGAGGCGTTCAGTGCTGCGTTGCTTACCCGGGAATATTCCTGGATGAGGGCTTCAAGCGCGCGTGCATCTTTGTTATTAGACACCCCCACCACGCAATCATCTGCAAATGCCATCATCTTAACTGGGGTTTGGCCTGGCACATGGACCCCAGTGAGGTGGGCATTCACATTTCGCAGTAGTGGATCAAGGCTGAAGTTGTATAAGAGTGGGCTGAGGGGGTCCCCTTGTCGCAAACCCCTTTGAGGGCGGACTACTTCCGTTAGGAAGCCTGGGCCACGCACTGCCATTGTCGCAGATTCCGTGAGCAGCATTACCCAGTTTATGAAGCGGGGGGGGTAGGCGGAATTGATGGAGGCAGGCCCTTAGGTATTCCCAGTTTACTCTATCATAGGCCTTTTGTTGGTCCAAGAATACCAGTGCCCCAGAGGCTGTGGACTGACATGCATTAGCCACGGAGTGCACTTTATCCCAAATCGACCTTCTGGGATGAAACCAAATTGTTCTGGGGAGATGGTGGCAGATGCTACAGTCCTTAAACGGTTAGCCATGATTTTTGTTAAAATTTTTGTGTCTGTGTTTGTTAGAGAAATGGGGCGCCAGTTGGCTAAGTCAAGCTTATCCCCTTTCTTGAATAGTGTGACAGTAAAGGCCTCATGTCCTCCTGGTAGGAGGCGCATTTCCAACAGGCTTTGGTTAAGTGAGGCTAGCAGCAATGGGGATATATATTTGAAATATTTTTTGTAGAACTCATATGGAATGCCATCTGGGCCTGGGCATTTTTGGTTTGGCGCGCCGCAAATGGCTGTCCATAATTCGTTTGGAGTAATTAAATGCATTATTTCTGGGTATTGGAAAATGGTGCAGATATGAGCTCGGTCAAGAAATTCTGCTATTTGAGCCAGCTGAATTGGTTCAGCTTGTTATAACTTGGAGTAATATTTTTGCGTTTTGATTGCCACTTCAGCCAGTGTGTCCACAATAGAATTATCCGATCTTTGCACCTGTGTGCAGGCTATGCTCTGGCGTGGTGCAAAATTTTTTTAAAAAAGTATGCGGTGCACTTGTCACCTTTAGTGATGCATGTGGCCCTTTATTGGACAAAAACCCAATGCTTGTGTTGCCTTTCGAGTGCGTTGAGGTGGGCAGCTGCCTCCACCCACTTCTGGCCCCATGCAGGGCTATATCCTGTGGCTGGAATGTTGGACTCCATGTGGGCCAATTCTGCCAGAGCACGCAAGATAACCGCTGATGTGGCTCATGAGCGTCTGGAGGAGAGATGGTGATAGTGGTGGATGGTGTC
Source organism: Massospora cicadina (assembly GCA_022478985.1). Classification (NCBI taxonomy): domain Eukaryota; kingdom Fungi; phylum Entomophthoromycota; class Entomophthoromycetes; order Entomophthorales; family Entomophthoraceae; genus Massospora; species Massospora cicadina. The sequence goes on along the minus strand of JAKSZP010000354.1, from coordinate 78,667 downwards.
CTCTTTGAAAGTTGCCCATGTGGAAATGGGGTCCGCGCAAAACAGTGCAACAAACAATTTTGCCAAAGTTACCTCTTCCACCCATGTGGAAAATCCTGGTGACGCGAGCTTGGGGGCGGATTTTGCACCAATGTAGGGCCTTAGCAACTGTGACAGGTAAGTGGTAGGTTATTGAGACCAGTCGGTGGTTGGAGAATTCCATTTTCGTTGTTTTGAAGTGTTTGAGAGGTGAGGTTGGAATTTCGCTGGCATTAGAATAAGGTCAATGCGGGTCATGGACCTTAATTGGCCATTGTGGATGTGGGGACGTGTCATGTTTTTAAGCAGTGGGGCATGTCATGGCAGTGCATCCATTAACCCAAGGTGGCTTTTATAATGCGTAGTTCTACGTGACCCTGTGGGGCATGGGGTGAGGGAGGCCACCGGTCTGTTGATGAGGTTAGCCAACAGTTCATGTCTCCAACTAGGAAAGAATCTGGGGGTAGCGGGAGGGATTTGACTGACAAGAAAAATTCCTGACGCTTGTGTGCACCATCTGGGGCATAGATGTTGATGATTGCATTTGCAACGTCAGCCCATGAGAAGGTGATGACAAGCACTCAGCCATTTAGGAATGTTTCTGAGGATGTTAATTTGAAAAAATTATTTTTCTGAATTAGCACCCCACAGTGCTTTGACCAAAAGGATAGGGATGGGAGGAGCATTGTTTTCCAAGCTTCCTTGGAACCTCATGGACAGTGGGACTCCTGGATGGCCAGTATATCCATGGGTAAGTTGTGTTGTAAAAAACTCAGTTTCCTAGCCTGGGATGGGGAGGCCTTGAGTCTGGCGATATTCAACATCCCTAGAGTGAAGGTTTCCCCCATTGCACCTTAGGTGCGAGGGGGTGGGCCCCAGGCCCACCAGCCTCTTCAAGGTCCCCACGGGCTTTCACAGCAGTGCGGGTGTTAGCAGCAACGCTATTGGGGTTTTTGTTAATTTTTGTGGAAAGAGTTGCATTGGCTTTAGCCTTTGCTTTTTGTTTTCCCGACGTTGGGCAAATTTTGTGTGGTGCGGATGAGTTTGGTGCACCATCAAGCGGGTCAAAAAAAGATTTTCAGTTGGGATAGGTCCCAATTCAGTTTCAACTGGAGCTTGGGTGCAGCAATTGGGTGAGATCGAATCTCCCATCGGATCCTCAGATTGAGTGGCCCGTTCAGCATGGGCTTCCCAATCTGATTGGATGATGAATTCCTGAGTTGCTTCCACCGTGAAGGTCTCCATATCCTCCTGGCGTTGTGAGTGTGGGATGGCGGTGGTGGACTTGGCCACTTCTTTGGCCGTGGCCCTATGGTCTGCTTAGCCTTCTTCTGCTCCTGTGGGGAGATGGGCTTTACCAATAGGTAGCAGCCTTGTGCTCCCCATGGGAAAGCCTCCTTGGTGCTTGCGGTTGGTTCATAGTGCACCTCTCCACTGGCCATGGCCGCTGAGGGGTGCTCTTGGAATGTGACACCCTCCTTGATGGGGCATGCATGCGCCTTATGGCCGAACGCATCACAGTGGGTGCAAATGGGGGGCACGCTGTCCACGGTTACCCAGAATGGGTAGGTGGTATGCCCTGTGATATCAATAAAAGTGGAGTGCGGGATCTGGGTTAGGTCCTTTGTGATCTCCTCAGTTGGGGTCAGAACTGCGATGGCTTTGCCAGTGCACAGGTGTGGCATCAGCGTGAAGCGTTGCATTTTGAAAGATTGTATTTCGCCATATATGGCGAGACCATCTTTCAGGTGTTGCTCCAAAATGTCACGTTTTACCGTAGTAGGCAAAAAGTCAAACGTGAGGAAAATTTGGTTTGATTTTGTCCATCTGGTGCATTTGGTTTTGATGACCTGTTGCCCTTCGGGGAGGTCAACCACTATGCACACCGGTGCAGCCTTGTCTGCTGCTATTTTGCTTTTGAAACCTAGGTCCAGCCAACTGCGCAACATGGAGTGAGGTGCAATGTACACCGCGGTTGGGAAAATTTTGTGTACATCTTCACAAAGTTTTCCTATAAGGTCGTTTTTTGGATGTCCAGATACACACGGACTCCAAATTCCACTGACAAAAGTGGCTGGGAGTGTGGCGTGTTGATGTACTGGTTGCATCGTGCTTGCCACGCGAGTATCTCTGGGGAAATTGTGACCACCAGTTTTTTGAGATTTTTGTCTATTCCGCCGGATTCTCTGGGGCGTTTCTAAACGTTGGAGGCCGCGGGCCTTCCGCCTGCTCCTCTTCCTTGCTTGCCCAGCTGCTCCCTGACATGGGCGCAGACTAATCTCCTCTGTGAGATTATCAAACTAGATTTAGTCTTGAATTGAATAGGTTGCAAAAGTTTTTGCAACAAGAAAGAAAAGTAGCTTGTCATGGGTAAGTTCTGAATGGTAAAATTCATTTTGATTTATTTGGAATTTTGTAGCGATATCAGTCCCCATTTCAGGACTTTTTTCTGAATTTTTGTTCAATTTAAATTTTAAAAGATTAACCCACCCAGAGTTACCCAGATGTGAATTTTTTACAAACAAGGTGGCTCCTGATTGGTACACCTAGTTGGAAGAGGGAATCATGACTATTACACTGTGTTTATTAATATCTCAAAATCTAAGCAGAGATCTTTGTTTTTTTGTATATATCACTATATATTTATGAAACTAGGATAATTTTGGGATTTATAGTTTGTTTGGGAGTTAAACATGGCAAGTGAGGGAGGAGCAACAGCTACCTATCTTTTATCTAGAGTGCACCCTAGATCAAAAACCTGGTTAAGAGGAAGGGCTCTAGAGTTTGAGCCCTTTAATGCCCTGAAGGGACGCATGTCCCTTTTTAGCTTTATAGCAGGAGCCATGGGCCCTACAATATTTTTTTACTTAAAATTAGGGTTTTTCTTTATTCATGGCCTTCACCAGAGCGTGGTTTTTGTGGGGAGTTGGTAACTCATTTTCTTCCAATGGCCTCTGTTTTTTGGGGGAAAATCATGATGCCTTAAGATTGGTCTTGTGAAATTCTGCAATCAACTCATAGCAGTTTTCACAACCTTTGAAGGGGAACCATATGTTCTCATATTATTGGTACACTTTCCACAATACTAAATAATGTAAACCATGTTTGACTCTATGTGTATAAAAGATCTGATTAACTTCAAATTCCTGTGAATTATCCACCATGATGATATCTACCTTCACAGAATTCTGTTCTAAAAAGAGGGATAAGGAGGGAGCGTGAAAGGAAGTTTGGATCTTCCAGTGTGTTGGAAAATCCACGTGGAAAAATCTGCTATTCAAGACATGGGCTGAATGTAAAGGGATTAGCTCGTCTGCAAACCAAACTCCAATATGGGACCCCTGAGGTGGAGGTTCTTGATTTCCACCATTACTAAGTCCCCTACCTGGTAGTCAGGGGCTGCGCGATGCTTTTTATAAGCAGACCACTTGGAGTCAGAAGCTAATTAGGTTAACCAGTTCTGGATTTCTGATGCAATTTCTTGATATGCGCAACAAATTCTCTGCTACTGGGATGTTGCCACATATGAGGGTTATTTGAAAGGTAAGGTCCAATTTCTTATAAACAATCACCATTACAGATTTATTAAAACTTTATTTTATTTAATTCCTTACATCTTTCTCTATTTTTTGCATAGTTTCCATTCTTGTTTAAACATTTGTCATCACGTTCTACAAGCTTTTGCATGCCAAAGTCATAGAAGTCTACAGCTTGTGAGGATAGACAGTCTTTTCTTTACCACGTAATCTGTAGCAAAGTGCTTGTTGCTGAGAAACTCCTTTAGTTAACAGAACAAGTGAAAAATCTGTGATGGTTTTTTATAAGAAATCAGACCTTACTTTCCAAATAATCCTCATATTTAGGGTCAACAGTGGGGGTTGGGCATTACCCCAGGTTGGAATATATTGGCGATATTCCTGTTGACTAATGGACTATATCATTATATAAAAATGAGCTAGAAGGATTCCTGCTTTCCATACATCTTGTAATGTGGTAGAGTAGCAACAGAGGTACTGATCCAAAGACTGTTTTGTTTGTCAAATCAGGCCATCTGATCAAGAATGGTGACTGATGATCTACATGGCTATATCTTCAGCATGTTGCACAGAGCCACTAAAAATCTCGAGGTAAACCAAAGCCCTAGCCCACTGATCTCATCTTGTGGTACTCCAAGCAGTGTGAAAAATAATTATACAAGCAGGTGTGCCGTTTCTTCAGCTGGGTCTTTAAAAAACAAGGGATGAATATAGCATTTTTTAAAGTTGATTTACCACCACTATGATTGCGTAATAACTCCCAGACACTGATAAACTCACAATGAAGATCACTTAAAATAAAGTCCAAGTCCTTGAGGCTTGGTGAAGGGGGTGGTAGAAACCTTTATGACTGGTCCTAATATATTTAGAAAGTGCGCAGGTCAGGCAACCCACTGCTAGGAATTTAAACAGATTATGCTTTTCCAATGTGTTTTCTTACTAGTGAATTAGTTGAGGATGGTCCCAAATATAACTTATAAGCATTAATAATTTAAGCTTCTGAGGACTAGCTTTTTTAATATCTATAATTAGTTTGATGAGTAAGACTTTCTTTATTTGACTTTCTTTTAGATAATAAACAAAGCCAAATTTCCAGTTTTTTTATAAATCACAAAAGCCCAGCTGCTCAAATCAAGCAATCTGATCAGTATCTTGATTCCATCAACGCCTGCTGCCCCCAGGTTGGATAGGTGGTGCACCACCTTCTAGCATCCTTTAGCTGCAGCTAAAGCACGACCCAGGCTGGCTCTGCTACCCCACCCAATTCCACCAGGCATTATGTCCCACCTCAGGACTTAGCCCACCATATTTCAAGCTTTCAGGCAGTGCTCTGGAGCCCTTTGGTGCACTTGGAGCAACCTGCGTTTTGGCCTCTGGGTGAATATAAGTATTTAGCCATATGCAAGCGTGGCCATCATCAAGATGGCCATGGAATCTTTCAAACCTGCTGGATATATCAATTTTTGCCCTTTCAAGAGCTATTTTGACCTCAGCTTCAGATTTGAGGCTGATGCAGTGACAGCATCTAAGCTGCCAATAATTTTAAAAAATCTGATTCCCACCATTTGCATGCAGCTCCCAAATGAGGTCACTTTGGTGGTACAGTTTGCTAGGTTACCTTTGTTTATCTCCCCTTAACGCCTTTTCCACAAATTGAGAGAGGGTTGTCCATTAACAGCGCAGACCCCATCCAGAAGTTTGTGGTTCCCAATGGGGCAGATTGGTTGTCAGGGCCTCTCGCCATTGTGAAAATCCGCCCTTTCCTTTCTGACACCCACCTCGTGATTTTCTCTCACCCTATGCTCAGATCCTCACCTGATCACCCTTTTTGGGCGTGCATAAAAATGGCTGCGCCATTTTCTGCTTGTGTTTTAAATTAGATCATTCATATTGCAAGTGCCCCATGGCTTCCACCTCCGCTGATTCTGCCACTCATACTTCCAGCATTAGTCTGGCTGCTGTCTCATCCAAATTTTTTTACTGTGGCACGATCCTCCCGCCCCCAACCTAGACTAATTCTGGCACTGCTTCCAAAGCATCAGCCAATAAAAATTTAAAAATTCTTGAAATTTGTCAGATTTATGTAATCCTGAGCTGGTGGCTGAGACAGGTTTGGCTGAGCTGCCATGGTCAACTGTTTGCAGCCAATCAGGTTCTGCCATTGCACTGACTCCAGTGGCTGGACCATAATTAGCTGAGTTAAATCCATTTGAGTGCATCAAATGGCTTGATGACAGAACAAGACATTTAATGTCAAGCTTGATTTTTCATTGGAGGAATTTTTTGTACATCCTCTCAATTTGCAACCCACCACTCTTAAACTAAAAACGGTTTCCCTAGTTATAAAAATATAAATAAAAATGTCAGAAGAAGCAGCAGCTGCTCTGGAAAACACCTTCCACCTCCAGCATCTTCATGGAGCAATAAAACAACATGTTGAGGGTATTCCCATCAAAAATTTTCCTCGTGATTTTGATGAGAATGCAAAATACAAATTGAGGAGCTCACCTTTGGAGCAAGCTGCACTTGCATTGATGTACAAAAAATTATATGTTTGCCCCAATTATCCCCAAAATTGCCAGCGCATCAAGTCATTCACTTGTTTGCCTGCTCTCATCACTTTTGCTGAGCATCAACTTGCTCAATACATTGATGGAATGGACACTACCAGCCTATTAATGAAGAAAACCCACAATTATACCTCATTATGCCATATATTGCTGATTCCCCTACCCCAATGTTTTCTGCCATGGTCTTCCAGCTAAAGCGGGCGCCATACAAAAGTTTCCCCAAAGCTTCCTCATCTTCTGATATGGATTCCTAGGCTGTTATCTGAGGTGCCAAATTAAGAAATTTTTATTTTATAAAATGAATTTGTTTGGCCCATTTGCAAATAAAGATGTGAGGTGGCTTCCCCTTTTGGGTTGCGCACCACTAGTGATATAAGACTTCCTTTATTTTTGGGGATAATCCCCAGTATTTTATTAGCTCAAGAGAAGGATTGCCTAGCCTGGGAAATTGAGTCAAAGGGAGTTCTGACCAATGGCATGCCAAAGCTACAGGTCAATGAATACAAAGCTAAACCCTGGAAGCAAATGCCAACAATGCTAATAGTAGGGCGCTAGGGTGCCAGAATGCTATATTTATGTGGTTATTTCCCTAATAGAATACTTTGATCTTGTTATACTAGATTTTACTTGAAGTTAGTTTTTAGTTTATTTAGGATGGGGTGCCTAAATATCGTAGTGAACAAAGGCAAAGCGTTATCTGGACGATTATTGGATCATATTTGTGTTCTATGTCATCATACAGAAAGATTATATTAAGTTAAGTAATAAACCCTTGCAAATCTGTGACGTGACCAAGGTTCAACACCATCTATTCAAGCAGGGACGTCTTTTGTGATTACATTCCCTTTATAGCCACATTTGATCAAGTATACACACTTTTTAACGCCTAGGGACCCTGGGTGAGGGGTATCATGATGTTCCCTTATGATGTTGGAACGCATTCCAGAAGGAATTCAGCTTCAATTATGTAATTATGTTATCCTATCCTTTTATGGTATCATCCATAATGGCTTTCCAGACTCAATCTTGCTCAGGAGGCTGAGGCCTTCAGGATCATAAAATTGAGAAGCTAACATAGCGTCAAGGAGTGAACCTTTGACTTCAGGTGGAGTAGGGAAGGTTCACATGTACCTTCAACGCCAACCAACACGAAAACAATGGTTGAAACAGCAGGTGGGTGGAAGACCAGGCTATGGCTTCGGGGTACAGTGGCAAGGGAGTGACTGTGTCAATGACAGATGGTGGCAAAGTCATAACTTTCTCATGAGAAATCACTGTGACTGGCTCAGTCTGCATTAAGGTCAGGCCCCATATGCGGAATTTGGGTATACATTTAGCAAGATGATGGTAGATCCTAGATAATTTCATAATTAATGTCAAAACTGAGGAGACCCTGGTGGTCCCAGGTTTGTCTGCGTTACAACTACTGTGGCTTGCAGTAGAAGGTAATGGATTTGTGACCATTGCGCACCACTATAATATGTTAGGAACTCTATAAAAGGTAAAGCCAGTGCATTATGGACCATGAAGCAGCAGACATCTTAAGTATATATGGCTCAAGAGCTCACTGCCATGTCAAAATTCCTGTAAAGGTAAGCCACTGGTGTTCCCATCCCTTAATCTCTTGTAAAGTTATAGCTTTAAAAATTATTCCAGATGCATCGAAATCCACAATAGAGGGCTTTTCTTTGTCAGCATGGCGTGGAGCAGGATAAATGGAGAATATCTTCTTTATTGATTCAAAAGCTTGTTGATATTCAGGGGTCTAAATAAAGGGCTCATCTTATAAGTTCTGTTTAAAAGGAACACAAACTCATAGTTGGCCAGAAAGTATCTTTTCAAGAAGGTGACCAACAACAAGAAAGCTGCGCAGTTGTTTTTGCATTACAGGGTGGGCCAAGAACTAATGTCATTAAGTTTTTAAGGCGCAATAGCATGACCGTCCTTCTGTACCAGATTCAAAAAGTAATTAAACTTTGTCTTTATAAAACCTACAATTGGAGGGTTTAGCTTACAGGCCTGCCTTATACAAGGCTGCAATCTCAGCCACTAAATCCTTTTCCTGTTGCTCTGCATTAGTTGAGTAAATCAGAATGTCATCAACGTAAGAAATGGCGCAGGTAAACCTTAGATCCCTCAGGAGCGATATTAATTAGGAACTGGAAAATGACCAGAATGTTTTTAAATCCATATAACATAACTCTAAACTAGTATATTTTCATACTAAATTTGATTTTCTGTCAGCCATTTCTGAACAGACTTAACCCACACTTGATATCAGAGATTATACCAAAATAAGTTTTAAAAAACCTGACCTTGGAAATGTCTTAGGAGATAGCAGCCTCAAGGGTAGAGAGTATAAATCTTGTACTGTAACGTTATTCAAATGACCATAATTATTGCATGGTTTAAGGTGCCATCCAATTTCTAAGTAAATCTTTTGGGGAGAAAATGTGGAGTTTTTCATGAGCATCCACCCCTCTGCCATCTTATTGTCTACCAAGTTTAAGAGATTTATTCTCCTCTGATGTGTAAAGGTGCAAATGGCAGATGATTTTAATAAAGTCAACTGTCAACTAGAAGTTCAGTTCAAACTCTGAGTGGTTTGTAAACAAATTAAAACATCCACTATAAAAAAGAAACTACAAAGGCTTCACAATCTGTGGAAAGGTAGAAAGATCAGACACAAACTCAGTAGAAGAATACTCTATTGTTGCTGCCACATGCTCTCAGATGCCAATGTGTGTATGAGTGGAATCTAACTGAATGAGAGCTTAAAGTAAATACCAAAATATTCTTTTTCAAGTCAATATGTGCAGATTGGTGACTCTCCTAAACTACCCCAGGATAGATGGGAATAAAAATTCTAGAGTATTTAGGAAAACGGTAAAAACATATGGGAATTCGCTATTAAAATGGAGTGGCTTACAAAGGGGAAGTTCAAGCATGGGAATCCATGAGGCACCCATAATATATGACCCCATGGTAACTTCCAGATCAACAACTGTGCAACTTTCAGATAAATAATTTTTTCTGTGCCTCCAGTCTCCACCAGGGCGTTCATAAATACTTGAAGTGCTTCAAAGTAATTTTATAGGAGAATATAAAGTAAGCGCAAACATTGGCATCTAAATCCTTAAGAGAACACAAGTTAGGTTCAAATTCCAGGCCTTTAGGACATTTATTTTTTATATCCTTTCTAAACAAAAAAATGTGATGGCATCTTGGCTGACAAAGAATAAGACAAAGGGAATGACTGAGAATCTGAGAGATCAGAGAGGTGGAGGTCCTCAGATATATCCACATAATTGGGATTTAAACTGATTTCTATCTCAATCTGCTTTAACAATGCCTTTGGTGTGGTATAATATTATTAATAAGTATTGAACTTAATTAACTCTTTTCTTAATGGAGCTCTAGAGATATTCACCAGATAGTTGTCCGCCATGGGATGGTAATTGGGTGGATCAAACCCTACAAAGCATCTGATGAGGAATGGGGTCAGTTTGAGACACAAGTCCAGAATATGAATAATAGTCAGGATACTATTGTAGCAACGCCTGTATAATTTGGGTTTCTGCTACGCCACATGCAGAGATGAAATTTGGGGAAGGAAAATCTGGGTGATGGCGTTAAACAGGAACTCCCATGGCCCACACTCCAGAGGAATTTTATATGATCTTCCCATAATTTGTTAGTCAATTGCTTGTCCCCTAATCCTAAGGGCATGAAAACACAAAATAATCATGTATTAAAGTTAAGTTATTATAAAAGGAAAACGACGTGCTATAGATGACTGCCCTGGAAATGAGGGTGCCTACCAAACACAAGATATTAAGGAACTACTATTAAGCGTCCTACCGTGGGAAGTTATGTTTTAGTGGATAGGAGAGAGAATTGAGGTTTAAATAAATTGGAAGTTCAAAAGAGGATTTTTGTAGCTATGAATATCGACCCTCTTATAAACTTGAACCACCAACGTTTACTCCGCTATATCTCTTCAAATTGGCCTATTAATTGAGACCCCTCCATGGTTATCAACTCTACCAAGTCAAAAATAAGTGAAATTTAATTAAAATACTTTAAAATTTAGGAATTATCTGACTATCTTTTTTTAAATGATAGAGGAAAAAACTCAGCACCCTACAATTAGCAGGGTGCTGATTTTCATGTTTGGTCAGGGAGAGTAAGGTAGTTAATCTTAATATCAATAGTATGTAAATGAATCTTAGTCTCTCTTTAAACGCTCAAAGTCACTTTTGAGCAATTTTAAATTTAAGTTTATTTATCCACAGCCATCTGCCCAAACCTATTCTTTGATGTCCTTGGCTCTGCCGCCTGCCACCCCAGTGTGGGGCAGCAGTGCACCCCCACCTAGCGTTTTCCGCCCTGCAGGCAAGCGCGTTCAGACGGGTTCAAACAGCCCGCCCACTGCTTCCAACCGTTTTGTCCCCCCATGGGACTTAGCGCTCCACCTGGCGCGCGTCCACCCTTCTCGCCCCCATCCTCTCGCCCCCATCCTCTCGCCCTCCCTCGCTCTGCTATTCGCTATTGCCTCAGAGTGGACTATGGGCGTTTTCCCATATGCTGATAAGGCAATTATTGACCTAGCCACTACAGCCTTTGCGCCAGCTGGCTTTATAGACTTCCGCCCTTTTAAGGGCTACTTTGACGTTGGGTTCCAATCTGAGGAGGATGCTGAAGCGGCAGCACAAACTCCTCTAATTTTATAAAAAAACCCCATTCCCACAACCCGTACTCGCCTCCCTTCAGACACCATGCTAGTGGTATCCTTTGCAAATCTCCCATCCCACCTTCCACCCCAGGTTTTGTATGACCAGTTGGTCGCGGGGCTCATGGCTTATGGCACTCAGCCCAACCTCATCTTTGCCATTCCATCTGGTGCAGAACGCCTTGCTGCTCCTCATGCAACAGCCACCATCATACCACACCACCCTACCATAGCCCAACAAATCCCACCCCGCGCTAGTGTGGCTGCAGCGCCTGATCATTTCTTTTGGGCTCGGGTCAATAATGGTAGGCAGATTTGTTCCCTCTGCTTTGGCCTCGACCATACAAAAAGAGCATGCCCTAAGGCCAAATCCGCTGATGCAGCTTCTGAGCCCCTCTCTGGAGGTTCAGTATGGGGCGCTTTGCTGCCCCCTCCCACCCTCCAATCTCGTTCAGTGGGCCCACATGGAAAATCAGCCCCACCCAAAACCTCCATCCTCACTCTCCCACCTAAATCTACGCCAGCCAATCAGAGCAATGCTTGGACCAACATTCGCACCCAAGCAGCTGCCCATTCGCCCAATCCTACCCACTCAAATTTAAACGCCACTATTCCAGTGAACCAAAATCCATGGGATCTATTGGCTGAAACTGACGAATCAGGTAATATCCTCATTAGTAAGCATACAGGTCAACCTCTCTGCCATGGCAATTATGGTTGGGCAGAATTTTTCCTTCCCAACTTCGATGAAACCCCTACCCCTCGCCATTTCGCTCCTCTACCCAATACAGCCCCCTTCCAAAGTGACCACCAGCTCGCCTTAGCTGCGGTGGCCTCTCCTTATTGCCCAAAACTACGCACCGTGTTGGCCCAGTCAGTGGCTCAGCTCCAGCATGGCCTGCCCACCATCTTCTTCCCCCCCCAACTTCCCTGAATCTCCCTGCAGTGACATCTCAAAACTATTTGATGATGCTTAAATCGCTGTTATGAATGTCGCAACGCTTGCTTCATTCAACCCCTCAGCCAAAATCACCCACCACAGTATCTCCCTTTTCACCCAACTTCCTGAAGCCCACAAAGAAGCTGAAGTTCTCCTCGCAGCTTTTGTTGAAACACTTTCCCATCATTATCTTGATGCAGAAGTGGAAAACTCCTACTACGCTGACCTCAGCCCCCACTATGCAGATGCCCCAATGCCCTGGCTCTCTGCTCTGATCTGGTACTGTAACCAACACCCCTTGATCGAGGTGGGTCTTTCTGAAAACCAACCCCCTGACCCCTCCTCACCCTCTGCCATGGTGGGTTAAGCAGTTTCTGCTTCCCACCTGGTTAGTAGTTTGTTTTGCCATTTTGAGTGTTGTGATTGGTACTGTCCATCCCCTGGTCGGCATACCTCAAATAAATCAGAATAGTATGTAAAAGAGCAACTTTGTAAAAACTGTGATTACTTAGGTTAAATGCCAATTTTTAATCTGATAGGGCTGAAATTATTTTTATCAATTTTCATAGTGTCAACTGTGGACAAGAATTCAGCGTTATTCTTAAACTGCCTAAGTAGGTTCCAAATGCCCAAATTCATATTGACAATCTTAGAAACTAATGACAGGATTAAACCCCAATTCCATTATCTTTTATATAACTTTTTGTGCAATCTGGATTTTTTGATAAATACTTTTCACCTGGAGTTGTCCCAGGTGTCAAATTATTTATGATCAAGGCGACTCATTGTTGGGCCACCTTTTTGGAAGGGGAAATTATATCTGTTATTATAAACTTCTAAAATATACTTAATTTAAACAGAGCTGTCTACTTTTTGTATATAATACTCTGCAGATTATGAAACTAGAGTAAGTTTGAGATTGGGAGTAGTTTGGGGGTGAACATGGTAAGTGGGGAGGAGCAACAGCTACCCATCTCTCATCTAGGGGTTTCCTTATGTCAAAAATCTAGGTAAGAGGAAGGGCCCCTGACTTTGAGCCTATTACTGTCCTGAAGGGATGCATATCCCTGATTACTTGATAGAAGGAAACGTGAGCCTTACATTTTTGGCCTCCTGGTAAATATTGATGCTGACAAGGCACCATCTGGATGATTCTAAAAGGACAGGGTAATATAATTTCATGACAAGGTATGAGTTCTCTCTTCCCTGCATTCCCGCATTATAAGGGAACATCATGATCCCCCCACCATGAGAAACCCTTGGCTTTAAAAATTGTGTCAACTTAATTAAATGTGGGTATGAATAGATGGAACTCAAAAAGGATATCCCTTTTTGGATATTTCTTGACGTGAGACCACTCTAAATCTAACAGAACTGGATGAAATGGTCTGTTCTATTGCCTGCAATAAAGCTGAAGACCCATAAACTTCACTCTCAGTAGACTTGATTGTGAGTTTACTACATCTAGTGTAAAGGATCAGGTGCCTCTTGATCCATACATTGTTGCAGATCAAGTGGCGTTCAATCTAAACATGGCCCTGATTTAACAAGTTTCAAACTCAGTAGGGATGGAACTGGGGAAATTCGCCATCCCAATTTAATTCCATCTGTGGAATGACGATGGGCTTACATGTGGCATGGATGTTGATCTGGTGGGATGGGGAATCTTTTCTAATGATGTGTTAGTTGGGGTTTGGAAGAGTTTAACCAAAAAAGAAGCTTATTCCATACTAGCATGGCACTATTTAGGGGAGGACGAGCAGCCCTGAAGGGCAGTTGCATCTTATATGAGGAAAAATAGAAAATCAAAAAAATAATAATTTGCTCACTCAAAGAAATATAATTTTATTCAAAAGTTATAAGTGGATCAGATCAGAACAATGAGATCAACCAGTGAGCTTAGTGTGGCGTTGGCGTCATTCTCGGCCCTTTCCTGGTCCCAGACCCTGCTTTTGATGTGCAGCGTTGTGGGAACAGTGGTACAAGAATATTTGGCAACAATGAGACAAGGCAGTCAGGTTCAGGGATAGGCTTCTGCAGGACTTACCCTAGTATAGTCAGTAACTTGGCTCTTACTACCCAATTCATTTGTTGGATATTGGCGTGAACCTGCCCATTACATTAGACGCAACTCAAACACTTTTCTGTCAGTTTTATGGGGGCCCCAAGAAGAGGTGGTGGCTCCTGGAGGGGAGTAATGGTACCACCATGTGTTGACAGTGGTGATGGTGAGTTTCTCACTTATTTTTGTAATAAGGGAGGTGGTTTGAGTGTGTGGTGCGAGACCTGGTAAGATGGAGGTATGCCAGAGAAGTCCTACATCTCCAAAGGGTCAGGCTTCTTTGCCCATGGAAGCTTTGAAGAAGATCCACCAAGTGGTATCATGGATCCTTTTTCAGGCGCGGTTGGCTCAAGCAATGGGTGGGGAGACCCTCTTCTCATTACAGATTGCACAAATCGTGGAGGCACTGCCCTGGAACTGGCTGGATGGGTGCAAGAGTTGGTTGAGGAGCAAGGGCGCCTTCCTGGATCCATGGATGAGTGTGTCAATTGGATTGACTGGGCGGCATTTCCATATGAGGTGCAGGATGAGGCGTGGTCAGCCTTGTTGACAGTATTTCAGGGTGAGGTTTGGTGGAAGAACATGGGCGGTTTTTTGTCTATTGGCAAAAGCAGTGAGAGTCTTGGATTCACAATCATCGCAAATATTCAGACAAGGGCTGCAAGCGGATATGTTAGTTGCCATGGTGGCTGCTAGAGTTCATAGTTTGTTGGCGGAGGAAATTGCATTGGTGGTGCAGGTGGAGAAACAATTGGCTTTGGCGTGTAACTGGCAAAAAGATTTGATGTCCCCTGGAAGGGTCCAGTCACCCATTGTGGCCAGCAGAGGATGAGGAGGTTGGCAGGGATCTCACTAGAACTTCAGGAATATCCTTGGGGAATTTCGCCAGGGAAGCGGTGAGGATTCAGGAATAACAGGCCAGGGACCCAGGAAGAGTTATAGTCCCAAACCTACCTTATCTGCAAATTTGCAATCTGTGAATGCTTCAAACATTAAATCTACTTCTTTGCTTTATCCTAGGTTATTTATTCTGGTAGAGTTATACTCGCATGGTTGAACAGAGAAGGTGCTGGCCCTGGTGGATACAGGGGCTGAGGAAAATTATGTGGAGTTCACCTTAGTGGAACTTTTAAATCTGGAAATGAGAAGGGGTCCTTAGGTGGTATTTGCCAATGTGTCAAGAAGAGCCCCATTGTGGCGTTTGGAGCCCCTTGTTGTCATTCAGCAGAACCCGTTTTGGTTGAAGGAGGGTTATGTGCAATCTGGAATCAAGCTCATCCCATGGTACTGGGGATGTGATGGTGGCATCATTTCCAGCCACGGTTTGATTTGTTGCATAAAATGATTACCTTGACACCGCAGATTGGACCTCAAATGATGTGGAAGATGGAGGTCGGGGTGACGTTCCAAGCAGATTCAGGAGCTTAGGGGGGATGCAAGAGGTAGAGTTACCATCTGAGTATAGCAACTTCATTGATGTATTCGGTTCTATCAGAATCTCGCCTTTTTTCCCCTATGGGCTCTTTCACGTTTTCATTCAGGTTCAAGGAGGAGACGGAGCTTCCCAGGAGATGCCCAGTCTATGCTCTTAATGAATGGGCCATAGAAGCATTGGAGGGTCATGTGGAATTGACGTTGGACAAAGGGTTAATTGAGCCCTCCATGTCTCTGATGGTGTCTCCTGTATTGCTAGTGCCAAAAGCAAGTGGCGAATTGCACTCATGTGTGGATTTCCGATGTTTAAAAATGGTCACGGAGCCTGATTCTTATCTGATGCCTCTGTTGGAGGATATTCTTCTGATGGTTACTGGATGCACGGTGTTTACAAAGCTTGAACTTGTGGGCGCATTTAATCAGATACCAGTGAAACCTGAGCACCAGCAATACACAGCGTTCAAGTGCCACCCAGGGGTGTACCAATATCGTGTAATGCCTTTTGGGCTGAGGAACGTCCTGGTGGTGCTCCAGCGGATGATTGACCATGTCTCAGAGGAATGATCGATCAATGCTGCACTGCTTATATGGATGATATTCTAATATTCTCATGGTCCCAGGAGGAGCATGTACATGATGTCTGGGAAGTTTTGGGGGTGATCGTCTGTATGGGTTCAGGGTTGAAGCCCTCCAAGTGAGAATTCAACTAAAACTTGGTAACGTTCCTGGGCAACGTGGTATTCTGGAATGGTTTAGGAGTATGTCTGGATAAGCTACGGGTGGTGTGGGCATGGCAAGCTCCATGGATCAGATGGTGGTGCAAAGTTTTTTGGGAACATTGAACTTCCTTCGTTGGTTTGTGAAGAATCTTTACCAGATGGCCTTACCACTCACGCGTTTAACCCATGACGTCCCATTTGTATGGGGAAAGGAAGAAGCACAGGCATTCAAATTACTGAAGGGTAAGTTACTTGCCACGCCTGTATTGGCTCATCCGGACCCCAGGAAACCATTTGTGGTCAAAACAGACGCCTCAAATTACTCTGTGGGGGAGGTACTTCTTCAGGAAGGGGAAGACGGGTTGGAACATCCCAAGTGTTACTTCAGCTGTAAGTTGCTCCTTACAGAAATGAACTACCCAATATATGATAAGGAATTGATGGCAGTGATGGCGGCCTTGCGAGAATAGCAACATCACCTACTTTATGCCCGGAATCCTTTTGTTGTTTGGACAGATCACAAAGCCTTGAAGTACTATCATGAACTCAGAAAGATGAACCAGCGGCGGGCCAGATGGCATGTGGAGCTGGTCCATTATAATTTCTGGGTGGAGTACAGGCCAGGAGCTTCAAATGTCCTGGCAGATTGGTTGAATCAAGATGGAGCATTTGTGTACAAGAATGAGGAATTAGATGAGTTTAACATGGCTACAATGTTTTGACTGGACCAATTCACAATGTTGGAGGATGGGGGAGGAAGTTCGCTGGAAGCAGAGGAGTGCGGAATTTTTCCAGAGGCTGATAGCTGAGATGACGGAGGGCCAAAGCACAGGTACCATGCAGATTTCATGAATAGGGTTGGGGTGCTATACCACAAGTCACACGTATGGGTGCCTAACTCCTCATTATGATGGGAGGTAATCTGAACTTCTCATGATCATCTGCTGGCGGGCCACCCAGTAGTGGAGAAGATGATGGAATTGGTGCAGTGGGAGTATCTGTGGCTGGGCCTTTAAATGATGTCCAGAAGTTTGTGGGAGTGTTTGGTATGTGCAAAGTCAAAGCCACCAAGAAAACACCATTGGGTAAGTTGAATCTGCTTTCAATACCATAAGCCCCTTGGAGTTTGATTAATGTCAATTTCATAGTGGGACTCCCAAAGGTTCAGGGGAAGGACGCGGTTATAGTGGTCATAGATAGACTTACCAAATATGCTGAGTTCTTGCCATGTACTGGGAGTTTTTGGCGAAGGATGTGGTGAGGATTTTCATTGATGAGGTGTTCTCCTAACATGGGTTATCTGATGAGATCATTTCAGACTGGGGGCCACAATTTGTAAAAAATTCTGGCTGAGTCTACTGGAAAGCTGGAAATCAGACCTGGTCAGTCCTCGGCATACCATCTGCAATCCAATGGACAAATGGATAGGGTGAATCAGATGCTCAAACAGTATCTCTGGTGTTATGTGTCCAATCAACAGGATGACTGGGTTTCATGGGTTCAGATGGCCCTGTTAGCTTACAAAAATCATTCTCAGTCCTCAACAGGAATGTCACCATTTTTTGTGAATCATGGACTCAACCTCAGATCAAATGGGGGATCCATGGGTGGAGTATGCCAGAGGGCAGATGAGATGTTGTGCACCATGTTGGATATTGGGAAGAAGTTATGGGGAATTTTGAGCAGGTAGTTTCTTGGCAGAAGCGACAAGCAGATAGACAAAGGGCGCCAGATCCAACGTTTAATCTTGGGGACTGGGTACTAGTGGCAGCTAAGAACTATGCTGTCCCAGTCAAGAGTTGAAATCTGGGTCCAAAGTTTTTGGGTCTATACTGAATCATCTGAGCCATTAATCAGGTCGCCTTTGAGTTGAGTTTGCCAGTAGGTTTCAGAGCCCATCCAGTGATCCATGCTTCCCAGCTACAGGCATTCAGGGAGAGGGCCTGGAGTGTCCAGGACCGCTGAACCCTAGGGGAAGGTGAGGTGCCAGAATACAAGGTGGACTGGATACTAGGTGCCAAATGAGCGAGAGGCCTGCAGCAACTGCTGGTGAAGTGGAAGGTCTATTTAGTGGAGGAGGCAATGTGGCAAACAAAGGAGGACTGTTCACGGTGCCCAGAGAAGGTCCAGAAGTTCTGGTCTTTACAGGGGGGTGATGTAATGGATCAGGTGCCTCTTGATCTATATATTGTTGCAGATTGAGTGGCGTTCAATATGAACGTGGCCCTGATTCAACAAGTTTTGAACTCGGTAGGGTTGGATCTGGAGAAATTTTCCATCCCAATCTCAAATCACATCCACAGAATGATGTTGGGCTTACACATGGCGTGGATGGTGATCTGGTAGGATGAGGAATCTTTGCTAATGATGTGTTGGTCAGGGTTCAGAAGAGTTTAACTAAAAGAGAGACTTATTCTATACTAGCAGGGCTCTACTTAGGGGATGATGCTGCAGCCCTGAAAGGCAGTTGCGTCTTCTATGAGGAAAATAAAAATCATAATAATAATAATTTTTCTCACTCAAAAAAGAATATATAATTTTATTTAAAAGTTATAAGTGGATCAGATCAGAACAGTGAGATCAACCAATGAGCTCAGTGTGGCGTTGACATCATTCTTGGCCCTTTCCTGGTCCAAGACCCTGCTTTTGATGTGCAGCGTTGTGGGAACAGTGGTATGAGAATATGTGGCAATGACAAGACATGGTAGTCTGGTTTGGGGATGGGCTTCTGCAGGCCTGTCCCTAATATGGTCAGTAACTTGGCTCTTACTGCCCAATTTGTTCATTGTGTATTGGCACAAATCCGCCCATTACATCTATAAGATTTAACATTTCTTATGATGATGATTATAAGATCTACAAAACATGCTATTTTTATCCCCTGACTAAATTGCCTTAGCCAAGGACATGGCACAGCTCTTCATTAACTATGTCTTCTCTCTGTTTGGGGTCCCACAAGAGACTTTTAGTGGTAGAGGTCCACAGATTACCTCTAGATTCTGAAATGCATTATGTGGAATCTTTATTAAATTTTGTAAGTCATTGAAATATAGTGCTTAATCTGAAGGCCAGATTAAAAGAAGTAACAAGCCATTGGAACTATATCAATGGTGCTAAGCCACTGCTTAACAAGATACCTGGCCTCTTACCTTCCACTTGCTCAATTATCATACAACAATCTGCTTTATAGTCCACAAGTATTGCCCTCATGCTTGCAAAGCTGGGTTATGATCCAGTTTTATAGGTGGGATGAGGAATTAATGAGATATTCCAGCAGCTAGAGTTTTTGCTTCAGATATTAGAAAAAAAACAAGTGAAAGTGAAAAAGCAACTTACAAAATAAAAAAATGATACTGTCATGGTTACAGACATAATTGAGGGTACAGACTGTAGGAATAAGGATGGGCATGAGGAGGCCAAATAGGTTAAGTTGGCAAGCCTCCTTGACCTTAAGCATACCCTGAACCAACTCTGGGTACAGGAAAGATATGCCAAGTTGGTCCTGGGGATGCACGTAATGCTCAGCCCTGAATTACATTGAGGGCATTAAATTGCACCAGCTTTGTTATCAATAAAGACGTTTCATTACAGTTGCTTGGAAAACAGGGTTCAAAACCTGTTCCATGATATTGCCAAATTGGGATGAATTATGTTGCAATCAATAACTCAAGTTTGGCCTATCTCAAGCTACATTACCATTTCAGATGGATTTTTGTGCGCTTATTGGTATGCCTAAGTTTAGCATACTCTCATAGATTAACGATTCTTCTCTCAATATTTATTTATGATTTTTCAAGACCAAACTTCCTTGCTGATTGACTTCTTAATAAAAAGCCCCGTTATTTCTCCATTTTTTGATGGTTCCTTGGGTGAACCTGTGTGCAGACCTCCTTGAGGAGGTCTTCAACAATTTAGGACACTTCATTTTAACAAAATTAACAATGGAATCTGGTTTAAAACTGGGCCATCCTGATCTCTTTTAGATTGATGCACCTAAGCACCCTGACACCACTTTACACTTGGTTATGGATTCCTCTTTGGGGTCCAACCAAGTTCTTTTGTTTACTAGTTATCTATCTATATATTCTGCATTGTATACCCTCCCCCCTGTGTCCCCTCTGCTCTGGCACCTTCTGAGGTGCCCTATTCCCCTTGTTACTAGTGACTAGTTCCCTTGCAGTGTGGATGTGCATCCTGCATTACCTCACTAGAAGCTAGAGAATTACAGACACTCTCTTTACAAAATAAAAAAATTTGCTGATAAAAAGTGGTGTGTGGCCCCAGCCTATTAAGTGGGTAAGATGGTCATGATCAACACCAAGAATTTTCATATTAAAATACCATGACATAAGTTATATTACAATCACACATGACCCTT
This sequence comes from Massospora cicadina, assembly GCA_022478985.1. Classification (NCBI taxonomy): domain Eukaryota; kingdom Fungi; phylum Entomophthoromycota; class Entomophthoromycetes; order Entomophthorales; family Entomophthoraceae; genus Massospora; species Massospora cicadina. Next base: position 58,278 of record JAKSZP010000354.1, on the reverse strand, counting down.
CTCTATTCTAAAATCTTGAAAAAAAATCCATATGAAATTGCCAACCATTGATAAATTCATATATCATTTCATGCGCCCCCTTCTCATCTTTTAAGGGGAAAACTATAAGAAGCTGAACTCATAATGATGGAAGGTAATCCTAAAATTGAAGTAGAGGAGATTTTGCATTCTTTGTGGATCAAACATAGCATGCAGTATTTGTTGTCATAGAGAGGAAACCCAGCTTATGAAAATAGCTAAATCTCCACTAAATATTGTACCAACTATCAGAAGTTAGTTACCAAATAATATAAAACAAACCCAGAAGCACCAGCCCTACTCACACTCAAATTGTCTACCATAGCACCAAATAAGCTCCTAGCTTCATACAAAAATTACACTCTGGTACAAGCCCCTGGAAGGAGGAGTGAATCCTTTCTTTTCAGGAAAGGGCAATGTAAGGTTCCCAATTGAGCCATCAAGCTAGACAGAATCATGCACCCTTAAAAATCAAAAAAGGAGTTTAACACAAAGGTGAAGCCACCGACCCAATTAAGGTATCTGGGGAATTTTCTGGTTGAATGGTGAGTAGATAATGCTAATCCATGTCTTAAATCATCACCTCACACTCAACTTCCAAGTACAAAACTCTTTGCTATTTCTATCAGCAGAACTTAGTGCAAAAGATCATGAAGTTTTGCTTTTAATTCATTTATATCTATGAAGGTAACTCCTTTAACACCATTTCCCCCTAAAACAGAAAACTTGCCTAAGAGCGCCTTAGTTAAAAAATTGATCTAGGGATACCCCAGGTGGTAGTACAAAAATAAAAAAAAACAAAAAATCTCTAAGCTATACAAAAATTCAACAATAGGATTCATTTTGAGTGAGCAAGTTACTATGGAGTCCAAGTAGAATTTGATGTATAAACCAGAAATCAGATTCTTCCAAAATAGATTAACCAATCAAAATTAAATTGTTAGATGCAATATTGAAACATGCCATTTGAAAATCCATTCAAATCCTTTGAGAATAACAATCTATTCCAATCTTAGATATCACTACTTATCTAAGCCTACCAATTCCCTGTCAAACAAAACCCAGCACCCTGCTAATGGTAGGCTGTTAGGTTATTTTTAATCTACTTTTATTAAAGTATATAAAGAAACTCTTAGTTATAAATTACTTCAATACTTTAAATCACAATTTATGTTCTTATAAGAATTTAAGGCCTTATGAGGATCTCACTTATCAACACCAATTAAAGGAGAACCTTTAGGTGAAACTTTCCTTCAAATTGCCAAAGGAAGTAGTTCTAATAGTACAAGGAACTCAACATTCTTACCCTACCTCTCGTTTGTTTCAGAATCCAAAACCCCCTTTCCATTTTTCAAAATAACCTTTTTGATAGAGAGCACTTAGAAGTCTGTGCCCATTATTGTGGTTGCTTAAGGCACATACATTCACAGGCCAGTTTTCTCTTGGCATGCGCCTATCCTAACACTATTAATTGTGCAATTTCCCAGGGGCTAGCTCTACAGGGTAGAAAACCATTGGGTTGGAACAAACCTTATATTTATAGAGAATTTTGTGTTCATCAATTTTAGATATGGTATAGTAAAAGTTCATAAAAACAAGAGTGGCTTTATCTTTAAGAACTGTGATAGACCTGCTGCATTTATCTTTAAATTGATCAGCATAACCTGGGGCTGAATTGGGATGTAAGGTATCAGATTCTAAGGATTTAGCTAGAATGTATTAGAGTATATTTATGTAACCCTCTTTTTTAGTAGACTTTAGGAATCTAAATGTCACCCTAAGGCCTGTTATAGCCCCTAGACAAGACTACCTATCTATAAGCCTTTTTTTATGTCTCAAAGAGGAGATAAGATAATAAGATAGGTTGAAGAGGAAAGTCCTTTAGGGGAAAGAAGTACCAAGTGCTCATCTAGTATGTGCAAAAACACTCTTAAAGGACAAGGGTGAGCACAGGCTTAAGATGTTTCCTAGTCCTTGAAGGATATACAGAAAGAACTTGGAAGAATGTTGGGCCTCAGGAATTACACGATTTAGTCCTACTATAAAGCCCGATGATATGTTCAGATTCTACCTTATGTTTAAGACAATATGATCATGTGTTGTTATCCTTAAAGCCTCTCCCTCCATGGTGCCACCCCAATTATACCTGTGATTTCCCTTTTTCTGCACTTTACATAATTGTGGTAGCTTTAATATTTTTAATTCTTAATTCATCACCTTTACACTAGTATTTTTGCTTTATAGAGTCATGCAAATTGGCTGCATCCTAAGCATTCCGGGCTTTATTCTGTGCACCCGAGCACTTAAGGTGGAAAAAGTCTACTTTTGTCAAACGATTTACTGATATCTATATTTTGAGTTAGTCCTTTTTTGGAGTGTAGGAATAAAGCAAATGGTTGCAGGCCTATTTTTCAAAGGAATAAGCTTAGTAGTTAGGATGTATGATAATAGTATACACTTACATTTTTCCCGGGATAAAATTTTTAAAGCTGAATCTGATTTTGAGATGAACTATTGCATATAATTTGTATTAAAATTACTATTACGCTAAATTATGGTATTTAAGTTGGTGATTGTATATAAACCATAACCTAATTTATAATGTAGTAGTTTTATAATATTGTTTTGTTTTCTGTTAGATAATAAAATAATATCAGCGATAATATCATGCTTTAGTGGCTAAGCTTTACCATGATTTGCAAATACTTATGTTATAAACACCCTGTAAAAGAATTGCTATAGATCTTTCTTAAGAAAGTAATATTTTACTTCTCTATATTGATCCTAAAAACCTGAATCATAGTTATAGCCAAAAAAACTTAATTATCCTAATATTCAGTAATTCTAGATTATTGCTGAATTAAGAATAATTTATCTTTTTAATATTATTTTGTATTTATCAAATGAATCATACAACATGCTACTTTTAGTTGAATAAAGGAGGCTGGAAAGTAATCCCTCGTTTTCAAAAGCTTCTTTGCTGATTTCAAGGGTATATTCTTCAAAAGCGGTGGAATAAGAGACTTCTAAAAACCCAAGCTTATCCCTAAACAGCTTGAGACTTTCAGTGTTGTCCTTAGATATTTTACAAGCAAATTTATTGATTCCAAGTTTGTCTATACCTAAAAATATCAGACAACCCTAGTTGATCCTTTAGTTACCATAAACCATCATCATTAATAAAGCCTCTTTTCCAATGCCCTTTCCTCTATATTTCGATTCTGAGAAATTCATAAATAGAAGTTCCTTTTTACCTGCAATCATAATTTCAAGTTCAGCTTGAGAAAGATTATCCAAATCATTTAGAAAAATATTCACATCTCCTATGAGATCTTGGAGTCGTAGTTAGAGCAAGATTTTTAAAACAATTTGAAGTATTAAAATTTACCGCCATGAAGCTCCGTAACTCTTTCTTTCGAGATATCTTTCTGTGTAAAATCCAGAGCCATGTCTTTATTAGAACAACAGAAAAGGATAAATGTGAGTTCTAAAATATAAATTTAGCTAAAAACCCAAATGCACCTAACTATCATTATCCTCGGTCCAGCTCTTCTGCATTTCGTATTCTCTTTCAATACTTAATCTTTCTGAAGCAGTCTTTTCTAAAAAAAGGTCAATTTTTTGTATAAGCGTTTGTTTATGCCAAGTTGAGTTTTAGGTTATCTTGATTTTTCTTGAAACTTTTCTAGATATAAAAGCAATCAAAACTCAAAAAATAGTGTATATGAAGTATGTATAAAATTCTTAATAAAGCTTGAATAAACAGAAGATTATAAAATAATCAAAGATATAAAAGGTTATTAAAGCTAAAAACGTACAGGTATATTTCCTAATAAAACAAATACTAGAAAAGCGTGTCCTAAAATCCATATTTTAACTAGTTTTTGGAACCCTGGTTAAAGGTCATAGCATTTGACAAAGAAAAAAGAACATTATAAAGCAATGTGTTTTAAAGTTTAAATAAACTAAGCTCTTGGTAAAACGTTATCGTTTAAAATATTTCAGTTTAAAACGACAATCAAAGAGGATATAATGTAAATTTCATTAAATTAGCAAAATATTACCCAGAAGTTCTTCACATTGTATCCAGCTGTGGTATTTTTCTACATGCTCTGGCTTATATGGGATCAATATGACGTTTTTTCCAAACTAATCAGGTCAGCGCTAAGCGTAGATGTTCGAAAAAGTAGCAAAATAGTATAAATGAAACAAAACATAAACCAATATTTTATTATAGAAACCACTAAAAAGTAACCTTATAGTATTTACAATGATAGTATTAGAATTAATAAGCATCCTGTATTAGTATGGACAATATTTCTAGTTCAAAATTTATAACGTTCATAAGGTGAAAGGTGGTTTGTAATAAGGTCATATTCGAAATGGATCGACCCGATTTGTAAAACCTAAAATTAAACAAGTAGCTTGTTCATTTTTAATCAAAAAAGTCACGCTTTTTATAATTTTTCTAATAGATTATTGTATTGTCGTGGGAGATAATAAATGTGCCAAATTTCAAAGCTTTAGCTAGCCTGGAAGGTGAACTTGAAAATTTCGAATCAACCAAATATCAAACTGCTCAGCCGTAACGATATATCAAATATCATGAAAATATAAGATTTTCACTTCTTATATATAAAACTTTTTATTATATTATAAAATTAAAAACTGGCTTTGAGGTTCATACGAACCCTTCCCATCCACTTATCCAAATTTTCAAGACTACATGCTGTAGTTTTGGCTGGCATCGTGCACATATACACACTTGCTTTTATTATCTACTTAAAAAAATTTCATTCACTGACTGACTGACTGACATCTGAAACCTTCGAGTCTAATAGGGTCAATCTATTTGGGTGAGTGGGTGAGAATTGGCGAATCTTATCGAATCTGAAACTATCGAGTATGATAGGTTCAATCTATTTGGGTGAGTTGGTGAGAATTGGCGAATATTATCTAAAATTTACCTTTTTGCTCATTTGAAGCTAATCAAGTCTGATAAGTTTAATTTATTTGGGTGAGTGGGTGAGAATCGGCAAAAATTATCTAATAATTCACCAAATTGCTCACCTGAAACTCAACAAAAATCAGTATTAGAGTTTAAGTAGATTATGTAGTTAGGATAATCAACTCACCAGCCACGAGAGCAACAATGGAGCTGTTAGTCTGAGTGGCTCGAGAGTAGTGCTGGCACAGCTTATAGGCTACAATGTGAGCTTATCATCATCTGATAAACTTTAAATACTGTAGCGAAGCATGGGTATCTGGATGTTAGGCTTATATATTTTAAAAACCTGCCTAATTTGGTTCACCTAATTAATAAAATACTTTTGGCAAGTCAAGTAGAAGTTAATTTAGTAGTTTGGAAGACATGTCACCTGCTCAATGATTTTAAGTATAAAGAGATGTTTCGGGTAGCAGGTTGGTGTTATTTGATTGATTCGATAGGTTTTTTTGTTTGGCCGAGTGGTTGATGGCTTTTGGTCTAATCGATAGGACACAGTTTAGCTTTGAGGGGTAAATAGTTATTGGTTGTTTTGATAATTTCAGTTAGGTTTGCCTAAGTGGTTGGCGGTTTTTGGTTGATTCAATTGAGCAATTGGATTTGGCTGAGTGGTTTTGTTTGTCTATAATATAAAATCTAAATTAATAGATTGAAAATCTTTAATTTTATAGACACCGTAGCGAAGCATGGGTAAACGGCTAGTTACTCAATAAAAAAATTTCATTGACATACTCACTGACTGACATCTGAAACCTTCGATTCTGATAAGGTCAATCTATTTGGGTGAGTGGGTGAGAATTGGCGAATCTTATCGAATCTGAAATTATCAAGCCTGATGGGTTCAATCTATTTAGGTGAGTGGGTGAGAATTGGCAAATATTATAATTCACCAAATTGCTCACCCAAAACTAAACAAAAATCAGTATTAGAGGTTAAGTAGATTAACCCTTTGACATACAAATAAAATGCGCGTCTCTACAATGGCACATGTAATGAATGACATCTCCCAGACGTCATTGTATGTCAAGGGGTTAAGTAGTTAGGATAATCAGCTCACCAGCCACGAGGGCAACAGTGAAACTGTTAGTCGAGTGGCTCGAGAGTAGTGCTGGCACAGCTTATAGGCTGTTAGTGTGAGCTCATAAACCGAGCAAATGCGGGTAACTCCGCTTAAGAAACATGCTTTCTCTTTTCTTTCTTTTCCATTTAATCAGACTGAGCCACAGCAACGCGTGGCTGGGTACAGCTAGTTATAGATAAAAGTGATTACGCCAGAATTCGAACAACTGAATTTTTATAAAATTTAAGTTTAGAGCCAAAAGCTGAGCCGATTATGCTAGAGGAGGTTTTTTTAAAATCAATTGAACTTTTGATTCAAAGTTTTGATTTAGATTAACTTGCTAATTACCCAAATGACCACTAATTATTTAACAAACCATTTAAAATATCAAATCAACTGAATTCTAACTGCTCAGCCATAACTATATACCGACTACCATCGAAAATATATAGGATTTTCACTTGATACATATAAAACTTTTTATTTTGAACATGAAAATTTATTTTTTGATAGATTATTGTATTGTCATCGAATATACATAAGTGTGTCAAATTTAAAAACCTCTAGCTAGTCTAGAAGGTTGTTAACCCTTTCACTGATTTTTAAAAAAATCCCATTTTTTGGCCTTAAATTTGGCACGAATTTCTTAGCCAATGTTCACTCTTTTTAACCGACTTTGAAAAAGGAGAAAGTTATCTATTCGACCTGTATATACGCTTTTTTCTTTTTTTTTTTTTCTGTTTTTTTTTTTTTTTTTTCGCGCATAACTCTGAAAATACTGGACCAATTTGGATGATCATCTTCTCATAAAATAGAGGATGCTCCAACTTAGGTCCCATTTTACTTTTGTAAGTATTGGTCAAGTATCTGCCCATTAATTTAGTAAGTATATCAAAATGGGCTCAGAAGCGATAGAGCCTATTGTGAAACCAGTTCATCGCTGGATAAACTTAATTCCAGTATCGGTGAAGTGATAGCTTCGAAATAACTTTTTATTTATTAATACAAATACCTCCTCTAGCATCTTTTTCACTTGCAAACATCACTTTTAATTTAAAAAGTGACTAGACCAAGTATAGAGAGAATATCCACCTGCCAGTGAGTACTGCAACTATAGAGCAGTACACCATGATCAACCACCCAGCGTAAGGAAGTCAATCCACCCATCTGTGCAAAGCACATAGAAGCAGAAAGCTTGCTTGCACCAATATAATTTAATAACAAAGTATGCCAAGATGGATATACCATCTGACAGACTTCCCACTGGCCTAGGCCCCCATACAACTAATAACAGAGAAGGCCTGAATAATCTGTACATGTCAAATAATAATTCTGTAGCACAAATGACAAAGAAATGCATGAACATGATGAAGGGTCACAAAAAAACCCTTGTGACAAGCATAGATAATGGGACTGACTCCCCAGGATTGGTGCCTTCTGACAACCAGATGATAGGAATTACCCTTGGGGAGCAAGGAGTGATACCAAGAACAGTGGTGTAAAAATTTACTTAAGGATTTGATTATCAGTTGTCAACCCTAGTAATCTTTTTACTGCACAGGTTCAGTTTCCTTGTGCACCTCACATTATAAGAATATATGATCTGATAATAGTATGGAGACTATTATCCGTAGTTGAGTTAGAACTATTTTCAGGCCCAACGCTTCAGCTGATATTTCCAATTAAATACTCAATAGTCAAACTTGTAGGGATTCATTCCCTATATTACTGTCCACTTGATCTTCATCAAGATCCTCTGATGACAGTTTTCTTTGGCCCAACACACAGTTGGCAGTGATCCCCTAGTCATGATTCCCTTTGTCTCTAGATCCCCACTAGGATCTCTACTCTTCTTCTAAGAGTCTACCAATTATTGCCTTCTGCAATAATATCCTTGAGATGTAACTTCACACTGGATGCTGATAGTATAACTATAACCAAATCTATAATAAAACTAATAATGTTCTAATGTATTAATTTGTATCTGTTTTTATCTATATCCTTTAGTATAGTGAATTCTAGGGAATTTATAGGGGATTCAGCCATCTAACTCTCAGTTGACACCTCTTTGATAAAACAGCAGCTGTTGCCATTGAATCACCCTTCCTTGTCTCAGCAGCAATGGTCTTCCCCATCCTGGCTAGGATTCCATCATTGGACATCCTCAAGACCTCAAACAGAAAGAGTCAGAAATGTGTCCCTAATATTTTCCTCTTGATCTAAGTGAACCAACCATAATTGGCTAGTGACCTGCTTATGTAATAGGACTTTTTACCCATTATGGCAGGTCACTTCACCAACTGATTGATTCACTAGTTGTAGGTGGCATCACTCACCTCACAAATCACTATACATTCCCAATCAGTTGTTGATGAAACTTGACCAACCCCAATTGGTACACCTGATAGTTAATCACTATCAGATGCCCCTATTTCATCAGCTGCTCCACCTGATGAGATATTAGGTATTCATCCAGATTGATCCCCAACAGATATGACCAGGAAAATATCCCAAAATCCCCCAAATGTAGTTCCTCCAAAATTTGGGTCAACTGATTTCTGATTCACTTCACTTTAGGGAACTCTCTCCTAGTGACACCAGGTAATCTAGCAGGCTGAGAATATGGGCAAAAATCCCAACAAGTGGTGTCAGGGATATTCCCCACTGAACCTCAAACAGTAGAGGGGATTGGGGCCTTACAGGGTAAAACAATTTTTTTGGAAAAAAAAATCTGATGAAGTATTGGTTGGATCTGAAACTGATTCAGATTTGATCAATTAAAATCAGCTACCCAAACTAACAGGGCAATGACAAAAAAGTTTTCTGCTGATATGGAGAAACTTACTGAAGATGCTCAGAGTATTCTCTTGGAGGAGAAGTTGGGCACCAGTTCTGACAATGCCCAGTCAAGGGGAAGAATAGTCCCTGACCAAAATTGATACAGCAACCTGAGTAAATTGTTGGGCATGATCCCTGATACACCATTGTCAGGCAAACAGCAAGTAAGAATTAGACTTAGCCTGCCAGCCCAGATGCCAGAGCATCCAAATGACAAACCAGAATGCCACTGGCACTGCTGCTGATTTGACAGATATGGAACTGGAAAGGAATCTCACCAAGAAATGCCAATGAGCGAGAATCTCATACAGGCACATAATAAAATACCAGATGAGTATGGCCATTAACCCCGAGGGGTGCATGAGAATTGGCAGAAAAGGCGGTTTAATTTTTGGCATGAAAATAAAATTTTAGGATAGGATTTTTAATGGAAAAGTTAGGAAAGAAAAATTGACCAACAATTTTCTCAGTGCAATGCAACTGATTAAATAATGGGTGATTTAGAGAGGAACCAAGCTGGGATTGGGTCCCTCAAGTTTGACCTAACTGGAAAATTGTTTGGGAATGGGGAACAGGTAAGTTAACTGAGAACTGACATCAAAGGATTTGGAGGCAGGCGAGTCACTATCAGTTTGACCTTGAACATCCTAACTGAGGCTTGAACATGTTTCCAACAGTTGGCACAATGGCGTTTAGCCTGATGAGCAGCGGGAATCCCCCAAGGCCACCCCATGTAGAGGCGGGCTCATTTGGTTAGGAATAGGTTCAGGACATCCAACCCGCCCATGCCCAGTTGCTGGGCCATTCATTCAGTCTTAATTGTTGTTTTGGGCACAATGCCCAATTTGTCAGTAGAAAGCTTCAAACCCTCATTGATGGTGCCCAATGCTGTTACCTGCCCATTGGGGATGATCTCTGACAATTTTGGAAGGGGGGGTTTTCTTGATCATAGTGTTAACCAAATCAAGACCATCAGCTGTTTCAGCTGATAGGTCAGTCTTCATTCCTTTTTGACCATTTAAAATTTGAACTTCAGCCTGACTGCCACTCAATGTTGTTCTGATCAATTTCATTTCAGCGATCTCAGCACAGACTTCACTAATTCCCTGTAACAGTTCTGCTGAGGTAAGTGTGGGTACTGGAGGAGGGATCCAAAGTGGAAGAGCTGTTACCCAGCACTTGTCTACCACGTGGGCAAGATCGCCCTGAGTGGTGAGAGGTACAGCCATCCTCTTCAGTACCTTCTTGCTCAGAAATGGGAAAATGGCCTAATAAACACCCAGGGGACATTCTCCAGGACTTACAACCATCAGGTGCAATCCCCAATGAATTCAAGTTGACAGCGGGGGCTAGATCAACCAAGAATTTATGGCCAAATATGAATAGGACATCAGGAACAATCCCCAACAATTTTAAATTGACAGAGAGAGCTAGAATAGCACAAAATCAATTGCCAAAAAAGTATGATTCATCAGGGACTAACCACAATGGGGGTGAAGCTATATCAGGGACTAAATCTGAGGGATTGGACACTCAAGAAAAGTCAATTAAAAAACTAAAAGTGCTACTGGAAGGGGCCAAAACTCTGACATCAGTCAAATCAGCAGCCAGGGCTCTAGTGAAACATACCCTGGTTCAGACAGACATGTTAGCATGTCACGGCATATCTGCCCATAAAATCAAATAATGTGAGGCCTTCCAGTTCCCATACTCAATGGCAACTCAGTGGGTCTCCAAAAACATCAAAGTGGCCATTGCGGCTACTTGGAAAGACCACAAGTTTTCTGCCAGAGTGTCTAAACGCTGGTTCAATACCCAAATCTCAATTGACATGGTGGTACTTTTCAAGGCGTTGTAGGTTTGGACCAAAGATGCCATGGAATGGATGAAAATCCCCATGGAGAACAAGGTGATTAAAGCCGCAATTCATGAAGATTTAAAACCAGTGAACGCAAAGGCCTGGATGGATGCTGGCATTGACCTTTTAAATGTGATAGAGTATAACAAGGCTGGTATAACAGCATGATCCACTCAAGCTGTCGGGAGCTCAGGCCTCAATCCAATGGAATTAGCTGAATATGCAAAACAATTCCTGAACGTCTTGACCGCCCTCTAATGGGCCCAACATACCATTTCAGTAGACATGCACTGGAATGGTATAATACTACATTCTCCCCAGAGAAAGCGCTACCATGGATCACGGCTAGGTTGAAGGCCACCAAGGCCCTAAACTGTTCATACACCAAAATCCCAACAGCCACTGCATCAGACCTGATGAAAGCGGGCTGGACTAAGGAAAAAGTGGTGATGTGGGGACTCTTCTGGGATTGGTTGCCAGAAGAGGCTATTAACTGGTCCACCAATAGATTCACTTGATGGAAATGAGAACACTGGTTCCAAGCGGGAGCCAGTATAGACCTAGTGTGCGAATGGGTGGATCTGAGGGTGATGAAACTGATTCATGAAACCTTTAAAGTCCAACCCTTCTCTATCAAAAGTGAAATTATGGCGTGATGTCACAACAATCGCCAAAACTGCAGACTGGGACACAGCGGGATTCACCCCATAGTCAGCCCAACTGTGGATGGAACATGAGATTTCGCCACAGGTGGCAACAGCAATGAAAGGGGTCATGACCCCAGACTTGGGCTGAAAATGGCTCAAAGTGGGGATCTGCATTAAAACCATCCAGGATTAAAAGCAAACCTTCCTGGAACTGATGCTAGCTGCCCTGTATGCTGCCAAAGGTTTCACCCCCTCTGAAGCATTCCAATGGAGTGAGGCGGGAGTTCCGGCAGCCATGGCATGAATATTTACAGATGGGGGCTGGAATAGTATCACAGTAAAGGACAGGTGCCATCATAGTTTGGTTATGCTGGAGGTCCTACAAAAATACCTACACCCAACGTGCAGCCCAGAATCCTCCCTCAAGTGGTACTTACTGGGTTTCTCACTGAAAGATGCCCTTGAGTGGAAAAACCTCAAGATTGGAGCGCAAATGGCTAAGAGTATCAGTCACTGATGTATCAGCATTAATCAAATTGAAGCATTTCTCAATTAGGGGATTCATCCTTGATGAATCAGTAAGCTGGTTTTTGAAGGGATAGACCCCCACCGATGTGCCCAAACCAAGCGCAAAAACCAAGTCCTACAGCACAGCAGCAACGCATACCAATGACAACACCTGGAATGGAGCAGGAAGCCGCATTGAATATATCCACCAGTTAACCAGTGGAGGCTTTAAGGACTGCCAAGCACTGAAATCTTACCTAAAGGATGCCATCCAAATCCACCTGCAGCTAGTGGAGGAGGAGGAGTGGTCCAACTTGATAATGTCAATTTATCAGGAGCTTGACAAAGTCCTAACAGGAGGTGACTTCAACCATCACTGGGTACCCAAATGAGGGTATATCAATATAGTGATCCCAGGCAATTTGGACCACAAGAAACTCCTTGAGATTGGGATTAAATACAAGGGAATTTATCTGCAAATGGAGCCGACCAGATAAGCAACTAAACAGCAAGGTGGATAACCTTCCAGAACCTCCCAAATGATTGTGAAAGAGAGTGGGTGCATGAAGCAATCCAGACCAGATTATCATATTATGGGGAAGTATGAGAATTTTGGCAATCCGGCAGCAATTACATTGCAAAGTGCCTTTGCCCCTGAACAGTGGAAGCGCCCTACAAACTGGCACCCTGGATGAAGCTGAACAAAATATCCCTGCCCCAATTCATCCACCTGCCTGGCCTAAACAGGGTAGTGTACGTCAAACAAGAAGATGCCAAACAAGTGTGCCAGTTCTGTTACCAGACAAGCCACACAATGGCTTAATGCCATCACCGCAAAGGTAAAACAACTTGGGGGTACAAATATGACCCCATCAGTGGGGTCACTAAGGTCGGAACCAAGACTTTCCTCCACCTGAAAGCCAGAGAATGGATTCCGTGCAGCCTAATGAAGGTCACAGATATAAAACGCCAACAACATGAGTTGGACCTGGCACATAGAGAAGCATAAGAGCGAGAAGTGACCAAGTGACCTGAAGCGGATGATGAGCCATTTATAAATCCAAACCCTGAATCATAAATAATGGATGAAGGAATGGGTCTCAAACCAATAAAGCCATGCCCATCCCAAGCGGAATAGATGATCCACAAGGAGGAAAGATGGCAAAAGGCAAATCTGAAAAAATCCCCCAAGAAGGGATGGATGCAGGATGCCAATAAATTGAAATTGAAGCCCAACAATTCAAAATCAAATGCTAAATTAAATTAGAAATTGTTGGCAAAGAAACCTAAAGAGACTGGCAAAAAATCAGTAGATGCGACAAAATTGGAAAAGTCAGCTGGATGATCACCAACTAAAAGATTGAGTGCAGGTGACAAATTTGAATGAAGGGATGAGAATCTGAATGACGGAGGAGGGGGATCTGCCGCTCCACCAGTAGGGGACAAGGGGCACCAGAGCTGATTATAAAACCATCCCCCATTATCCATCAATATGGGGATGTTGACCAAATTCCTGGTGCACAGGATGCCCAGGAATATACTCCCAGTCCTAACAAACTGGTCCCAAAAGCCAAATAATAACCTACACCCACCCTTGATGCCACCTTCAGCCAACAAACAAACCTCAGTACATGACTCAATCCATAACCCAGATAATGCCAAGCCTCATATCTGTGGGTTGGGAAGCTGGAAATGAGGATTGCGACCACAAATTCTCAGGAGATGGCAAGCATACAAACGAGGAGGAGGAAGATGCACCATTTAAAGACTAATAATAATGTTGACTTAATTTTTATTTCAGAAATGCAAGCTGGTAACCAAAAGGAAATGGAGCTGAGCTCAAACTGCAATGTGACAAACCACCCGTGGTCCCACCAAATAGGCTACCAAGCCCTCTGGATAGATCATGTAACAATCTTCGCAATGGACAAGAAAATAGACCTGGGATTTATGGAGGAAACTCACGCTGGGCAGATCTTGATAGCAACAGCTACAAAAAGGGAAACTGGCAAGAGCATACAAGAGGTGGCAGTCTATGATCCACCAAAGTTCCATGAAAACCATATTTTTTGGGAATATTTATTGGAAGTGCCATTCAAAGCAATGACAGTAATAGCAGGAGACCTGAATTGTTGGACAAATGTGAGCCAGGATATGTTCTCAACTAGAGAACATCTCAACAGAAAGACCAATGAGATGCTGAAATACCTAGTCAAATTAGGGATGTGCCTAACAATTGACAAAAAGATGAAGACCCAGCCAACTTAACGTGATGGTCATACAGCTCTGCCTGATCCCCACAGTCTGGATCACGCTTAGATTACATCCTAGTGTCATCAGATCTTAAGCTGATGACGTCCAACAGTGAGGTCAGCATAAACACTGAAAGTGACCTCATGGTCATCTGTGTGGAGATCAATCTTGATGAACCCCCAAGGGATCACAAATAGCAGTTGGCACCAGCCACGCTGAGGGATGGAGAATGGCGCCAAAAGCTCAACACTGGACTGGATCAACTGGTTGCATATCTAAATAGCCATTCAGAGATAGACCCTCTGGAACAATGGACTCAAATCAAAGTGAAGATGAAGAACAATAGCATGAAGTTTGAAATAATAACCACCTACAAGTGAACTGCTGCCGCAAAACAGCTGAAGTCTAAATTAGAGACATTAAAGCTCAACTGGCAGACAGCAAAGATTGGTGGAGCGAATACTGAACAATGCACAAAAAGTATCAGGCCCTAATGATAAAGCAAGACTCAGAGCAATGGACCAATGCAACGTACCAATATCAGAGCCTAGTGGGGATGATGATTAAAGAAGGCCTGGAACACCTCAAGGAAACCTGAACCAAGGCTAGGATATGGGAAGTGGAGACAGCAGAAGGGGAAGTATCAAAAGACCCAGAAACAATCAAGTGCAAGGTCGAACAATTCTATGGCAAACCTTTTGACAACAAGAAATGAGCAAATTGGCAACAAATGCCCTAATTGACCTGGCCAAGCCAGCACTGGGGGGCTTTACGCTGAAGATGTTGCCAAATTATCTGCTGAAATCTCTATCAATAAAGTTAAGCGGGTGCTAAAGGAGTCACCAAGGATGAAGGCACCAGGCCCTGACAATATGTGTGCAGAAATATACAGTGCATTCCGCAACCACATTGTGCTGGAGCTCAAAGCCCTATTTAACCATTGTCTTCAAAATGGCCAGCAATTCTGTGGGGCCAAGAGACCCAAATTGTACTCTTGTACAAAAAGGGACTTCGATGCCAACTTTGGAACTGGTTCCCAATTGCACTATCAAATGCCAATTATAAGCTGCTCATGCGCATACTACTAATTGGCTAATGGCAACTGCACCGCGCACGCTCCATAAGGCCCAGAATGAATTCATCAAAGACCAGAGTATATGGGACAGCATTGGTGCAGTCCAAAGTGTACTCCAGGATGTGATGGGAATCAAGCAGGGGTATCTTATATTCCTCAACATGGAAAAGGCATACAACTGTGTATCATGGTCATTCCTACATGAGGCGTTAAAGGCGGCTGATATCCCCAACACTTTTTGATCATGGATAACAACGCTGTACTTGGGCCTGGTAACTAAGGTAATTGTTGCAATAGCATAACTAACAAAATTCTGGTTGGTCAGGGTCTCCAACAAGGTGACCCTATGTCACCAATACTGTTTAATTTTGCAGCCAACATTTTTCTGGCAGCAGCGGACGTGAAACTCCAGGGCCTAGTCCACCCAAACCATATACCACTGAAAATGCTGGCACTTGCTGATGACACAGTAGTAGGCATATGCTCACCAACTGACCTCCAGGGCGCCAAGGAACTATTAGACCTATACCAGATAGCTTTGAACACGAAAGTTAACTTGCAAAAACTTCAGTAATGAGAATTGGCAACCCAAACTTCAGCCCACTGACTGACACAACGCCAATCATGAACTCCCAGACAATCCAATACCTTAGGATACTATTCAACGATAAGTGACCTGCATTACTGGAAACAGAACAGGATGTATTATCAAGCTTATTGATCCAAATGGCATGCTTGAAGAACGCCAGACTATGCCTCAAAGAGAAAGCGCAGGAAATTAACGTCTTCATCTTCTCAAAGTTGTGGTACATTGTTCATGTGCTGCCAATGAGCCCAAACCTAGAGAAGAAAATCAGGACAATGCTCTGAATCTTCCTGTGGTTCAAGGTGAAGGCAGCGCTAATAGCGCTGGAAACCCTGTCAAGACAAAGAATGAAGGAGGCATGGGCCTCCTGGACTTTGAATCCCATGCTCAGCAAATATGGGGGAAGTCATTCCTTAAACTAACGCAAATGCACATGCGTTGCCCAACTCTAGCATGGGACATGAACTGGGCAAGAGCCTAAGGTCTACAAGAGCCAGTCTCTCCTCGCTCAATATGTGAATGGATGGCACACCACCTGTGGATACCCTCCCAAAAGGGTACCCCACACTACTGGCAACTATGCAATTGGGATGTGCGCCAGGGTGGATGGTCATTTGAGTGATCAGCCTGAGATGCTGACCAAATATAAAGAGAATTTGAGGCCCATAATTCCGCAATGATTTCCTCAATGAGCTGGGAAGAGTGTAACCAAATCGCTGACAAATATGCCACCAAGTCAATCAAAATAAGGTACAAATTGAGGCTAATCAAATATGGGGATCACTCCCAAAACTCAGGCGCAACCCACCCACTCAACCACAAATCCTAAACAACTGAGCTATCAAAGGCCACAACACCAACTACCTGATGAAGGAGTTGATTTTGGGCCTGAACTCTTAGTTGGTAACAGCCAAACAGCGGTCAGTAACCTGGCAGGCCCTAAACTGTGCATTCAAATTGGGCAAGCACAGTGGGCCAGATTACCCACACAAGGAGTGCCCCATATGAACTAAACCAGAAGCAGATATCACACACTGATATTAGAATGCGCCATATTCAAATTTACTGGTCAACAATGTAACACATCCTATTGGACAAATAATCGCCAATGGAAATACATCTATTGCAGGATCTATTTTTCACAAAAACCTTGAAAATGGCTCTGATCCAACTATGAGCCTTCATCTACCATTATTGTGTATGGGTGATTCATTGTGCACTTGTTGCTAAGAGTTTAAGCAATGAGCGCCCCCACCACAAAAGTTTGGTGTTGAAGACCATTCAGATTATCTCCGATCAACTCTGACAGATCTCCAAATTCTTACACATAATCCCCAGGTGTTATAAAGCTGCACATTTGGCTTTCCTGCTGGATCACTTGTTGTATGCGATGAGGCAACTAATTGAATAAGAATTGAATGGCCTATAAGCCCGCCAATGCTAGAACTGTGGCTAAAAATGGTGATCACTAATCAGCAATGGTCAGAGGTGCTAGAACTCTAGCAGCCCAAACTCCCAGTCTTTTACCCTTGGCTGAATCACCAGTATTCCGCCATACCTCTTACTTTCCCTTAAAATTTATTTTAAAATGAAGTATGGAGTTTAACTAAATAAATATCTCCTCTAGCATAATTGGCTCAGCTTTTTGCTCTAAACTTAAATTTTAAATTGTCAGTTGTTTGAATCCTAGCACAATCACTTATGATATATGTTCTATGGCTGGTGGGTATGTTAAAAGTCAGGCAGTATAAGATCATAGCAGGATGAGCTTAAATCATTATTGATGGCTATCATTTTTGCATAATTTGACCAATAAACTCATCTAAATTCAATAAAAACGAATCATTTTAGATAGCAATCAATAAATTTACATAGATAGATTATTAAAAGCAACCAAATCTAATAAAAAAGAATTACTGTAGATGGCAATCTATAAATTTGGCATACATTTACCAATAAAATTATCTATATTTAATAAAATGAAGTATTGTAGATGGTGATCAGTAAATTTAGTATAACTTGACCAATAAAATGAGTTATTAGTATATTTGTTATAAGATATTATATATAATAGATATCCAATGATGTTTGTTTTATAGAGAACTAGTAAGGGGTCAAAAACAATATATAGAGATAGTAATATTTAATAAAAATAGGGAAAAGAGCCACTTAAAAAAATGAACTAATTTCTTGAGGAGAAATGAGCTGGGGGTAAAGTTTTTTTGAGAAAAATGAACCTTCCTAAAAACAATTTTTAGGAAAAAAGAACCTCCTTTAAAAAAGCTCTATAAAAGTATGAAATAATAGAGAAATTAAGCCTACTCAATAAACCCTCTTTGAAGTCAGTGCCATAATTCAACTGACTTATAATAGGCATTTATAATATATATATACTAAGCACTGCATATACTAAGTTGCTTATAGTTTTCACTTGGACCCATCCAGACATATATAAAAGGTATTTATGAGTAAAATTTTATAATTCAGTTTAAAATGTGGCACCAACTTCAAAAAGGGTTATATTGAGTAGGCTTAATTACTTGATTATATCATACTTACTAGAGCTTTTTTTAAAAGTTATCTTTTTAATAAAAAAGTTTTAGATTTACATCAACCCCCATTTTTTGGACACATATATGTGTCAAATCATTGAAAGGGTTAAAAATCAATTGCAAGATTTGATTACAGACAGACAGACATGCAGATATACATAACAGTGAGTTATAAAAAAGTGTATAATAAGTAAACAAGGTGGGTCAGCTTTAGGAAAAATATACCACGCAATTTTTGATGTGAATATGTCTTTATATTTGCTTCCATATTGGGAGGCAATTCAGAAAACTGGTTATAACAAAATTAGGGGATACAGTTTGGTGTTTCAGCTACATATCTATCATCTATATCTAAAAATTAATTACACCATTTAATAGCTAAGGGATTAAAGAATTTGTATATATATATAGATTAGGTAGCATTTTAGTTGTGGTGGTTTAGGAAATCACCTTAAAAATAAATCATTATAAATGCATGTTCTCAACACCTAATCCTAAACTACTTACCAATCTCAGATAAACTTAACACAAGTATACTATAAAATATATATATATAATTATTCAGTTGACTTGATTAGTCCAATGTTTCAGGTATAAGGTTGGCAGTTTTTACTTATAGTTTTTATTATTTATTTAATATTATCAGTCAATTATATGGTAAACTTTCAGATAACTAACTAAAAATTATTTGAAGTGGGTCAACCTTGGGACAAATATACCACACCGAGAATGTTTTCTAGCCAGTACAGGTATCAAACTCAAAACCTGCACTAGGGGTGGAAGCAGTTCTACACGCTCAGCTAACCACCCTTTCAGATAACTAACTATATTAACTTATTTTATTGGTTGATCTAATTGGTCAATATATACTAAATTTACTAATCACCATCTACAATAATTCATTTTAGATCTAGTTGATTTGATTGGCCACTCTATACTTTTTTACTGATCGCCATCTACAATAACTCATTTTAGATCTAGTTGCTTTAATTGGTCAATCTATACTAAATTTACTGATTGCCATCTACAATAATATATCTTAAATCTAGTTGATTTTATTGATCAACCTATGCAAAAACAATCTACACCCATAATAATATAGGCTCATCAGTTATGATCTCACGCTTTGAACTTACCCCCAGCTATAGGATATATATCATATCAAAAATCAAAATAAATAATGCAAGGTTGGCCTATACTTGTCAAAAAGCTAAATCAAAATATAGAGATCATATACAGTTGAAAAGAGCTTCTCAAGAGCAATCCAGTGATACCCATAAAACACCATATGTCAGAGTGAAGCAGTGCTGGGAATGTAAAAGAATGAAGGCGTTTGAGCAGATCAACAATGGCACCAGTACATCTTTAGCTGGGGCAGCCAAGCCTATGCAAGTGGATGATGTAATTGCTTCTAAATCAACGCTGGACTGTATAGACATCAATTGTGTGCAATTGCTAATTATGAAGACACATTGGGCAGCAGCTAGTGCACGTTTCACTACTACATTTGTCAATAATCCATTTGGATATAAGTGTGATGTGTGTGTCCATCTATGGTTTCTGCGCTCATTGAAGCCACTAAAGGAAAAACACTTACTACTGCTTAGTAATACTTTCCCAGAAGAGGCAGTGACTGACTTTAAACTGTGCAGTATGTGTAGGAAATCACTTGACTCAGACAAAATGCCCACGTTGTCATATTTGAACAGATTTGTGTATCCACCTAAGCAACATGGGTTGCCTGCATTAGATCCGATCAGTGCACATCTAGTATCACCACATCTGTCATTCATGCAGATACATCAGTTGCATTACTATGGCAGCTATGGCATCATCAGATAAGTCATTAATGTACCCGTTGATGTGGACACAATGGTGCAACAGCTACCATGTCAATTGGATGATGATCAGGCATTCAATGTCAACATCAAGAAGAACATGATACATAAATCTACATATCTGAGCGGCGTGGTCAAAAAGTCAGTGGTAAAAAGCTTGGTTACTATTCTTATTTGGTCAACCATTGTATAAGCATTACAAGATCACAGTAAACTGGGATTTGTTTAATACTAACATAGTAGCCAGTTGTGTGGCAGCCAATGCTGCCAGTGACAATATGATCGAGTATCTACAGTGTGACAGCCATGCACCAGAGTTGGAGGCTCTACTTGCAAGGCAGTACACTTTGCTGTGGAATGATGAAAGTTGTCTTGACATTGCTCCAGGCCAGCATTCAACACCACTGAACATTATTTATGACATGTATACTGAAGAACTATCATTCCCTGCAATATACTATGGTAATGGCAGGCAGTTCAAATTAGATTTGCGCATTGCCCCATTCATGAATGCAACAAGTGAGATACAAAGAAGTGATCACCGCGGTGTCACACCTGAGCACATTTTGTACATGACCATAAAAATTATGCAGCTGTGTCATCAAATGAATATACAGTATGTTCTGATGCATATGATAGACTGCTAATATCATTTGCAAAATGCTGGAAGATCGTACGTTCCTCAATGAGTGTGTAGATAAGAACCTTGCATTTCTCAAATATTTATCAAATTCTGTGCAGTATTGGATGGATCACAAAAAGGATCTTTTCACAATGATATGCCATCAAGGCAAGCCATCAATGTTCCTTACACTGAGTGCCAACGAAATACATTGGCCAAATCTTCTCAAGATACCGCACAAGTTGAGTGATTCATTTACCAATGTAAGTGTAACCAATCCACTAGTAGATATGACTTGATCCATGTGCAGTCACTTGGTCAACAAAGATCCCATTAAGTGTTGCATCTAATTCAATAAATTGGTAGACTGTGTGATGGCATTGCTGCAAGCCAAGGGTAAGATGAATCCCTTTGGCAAATATCACGTTGTGGACTTCTTTCAACAAGTTGAATTTCAACACCATGTCAGTCTGCATGCGCACATCCTTTTATGGGTCAATTGTGATTATTATGAGCCCATGTCTGAAAGTATGCCTAATATCATTCAACTGGTCACCAATCTGTGTTCTGTTAGTCATGATGACTTGCTGGGTAATCAGTACAATAATCAAGTTCACTGACATATATTTACTTGTACCAAACAAGGTGAAACAACATGCCACTTCAATATACCCTACTGGCTGATGAGCGAGACACAAGTGCTACTGCCAATGTCAAAATAAAATGGTTTTTACAGCAGTTTCCAACTAAAGGCAGCTAAACTGCGCAAGCTACTAGTGGAAAAACACTATGACACACTTGGTGAGTTCTATATTGACAACAATATAACAAAGGCACAGTACTTGGATATAATCCAATCTACATTTCATCAGCCAACATTGATGTTTAAATGCAACTTCACAGAGATTTATACCTAAAACTTTCAATCCATGGATTTCACAAACACAGAGATTTAATAGCAACTTGCAGTTCATACTTGAAGAGTAAAGCTGTGAAGCTTATGGAGTTGAGTACATTAATAAGTCAAATCGAGGCATTAGCCATCTACATCATGAGCTAATGAAGTTACATGATGAACACCTGGAGAAAGAATATCTACAGTTGTTGAAACAGCTCATCTTGAAGTTACTCAACATGGTTGAGATATCATCGCAAGAGGCTGCCTGGTACTTGCTTCACCAAAAATTGAGTATAGCCAGCATTATCGTTGTTTACATTCCTACTGTTTAGCCACACAAGAGAAAGAAGGCTCGCAAGTGTAAGGCCATGATGGACAGAGAACGGTTAGATGAGAACAGCACCAACATATGGACCAAAACAATGATTCAGCCTTACAAGGATAGGCCTGCGGAGTTAGATTAAATATGCTTGGAAGACTTTGTCACTTGGTATAGAGAAGTCAGTAACAAAAAGAGACAACATCAAGGCGATGACAATAACGAAGAGTGCAGTGAAGATGATGAGGATGACACAGAGGATGTTAATGCACATTTAGTCACATCGTAAAAGAGACCATTGTAGGGTTATATGCTACAGATTGTACGTGACCAATGATATTGTGAACACAAACAAGGGATGGTCACGTTATATCTACCATTTTGCAGTGAGGAAGTCGACATAATTGACCATAATGCATCTATGGAGACTTACAATGCCAGAGAGGCTGAGATCATGGAGAAGTTCAAACAATAAGAATTGAGCATTGATATCAAACGTGTTCAAGGAACTATGGTAGATGTGTGAACAGTTTGACAATGAAGATCCATTGGGTGCCCACAATCAGCACAAGGAGTTTGTAAAAAAAGTATAGTACATCAAGGCGGCATAGAGAATGCATATGATTTTGATGCTGTGACTATGGTGACATCCATGTCTGAAGTTCGCCAGTGATCAAATGCAATGGCCAAAGCTGACTTCCGTTGCATGATGCATAGCATTAACTCCAGTCAATGATAGATACTTCTGGAGGCGATACATCACTTACACACACTCAACTTGGAATCAATCCAGACATTTATTTCACTGGCCCTGATGGTAGCGGAAGACCTATGTTCTGAAACTCGCAATGGAAATATACAATTGCTTCACAAAGCAACACAACTACTTGAATAACATATTTGTAGCATGTGCCTCCAGCGGCAAAGCTGCTGCCAATATCCAAGGCATAAATGTGCATTCTGCTTTTAAAATTACACAATTGCATCGGACTGGAACAATGTCATGAGAGATTCTGAATAAATACAGAAATATGTTTTTCAGTGTAAAATGCGTTTAATTTATGTGGTTAGCATGATCAGATCAGATGTGTTACACAAGATCAACTTACGTCTTCAGGAGATCACCGGCACACATGATCAACCATCTGGCGGCATGAATGTTTTCTTCTGCGGTGACTTTTGCCAACTGCACCAGTTAACGCTACACCTGTTTATTGAGCTCCACGCAACATGATTGGTGGTGCCACACTCTGGCAATTGTTAAACTACTATACACTACAGCAAGTAACATGGCAAAGCGACGCTACATTCTCTGCTAAACTTACTAAAGTCAGAAATGGAGAATAACTCAATGTTAATGATTTTAAACTCATTGAGTCACAATTCAGAACCCAAAAGTGGTGTGATACAAACTTAATCAGCGTTGTGCGTTTGTATCATCAAAATAACAGTGTGGACTCATACAACAGCAGTGTTATTGTAACAGAGACTTACAGCGTCACTGATGACTCTTTGATCAGCTACAAGAATCACACCAAAGCTGCTACAGCCTAGCAAAAGCTTCACAAAATGAGTGTTGTTGAGTTGGGTGGAATGTCTTATAAGATCCCGCTTGCAGTGGGTTACCCTTACATGATTATGACTAACATTGACATTGAGGATGGTATAATGAACGGTGCAATTGATGTGTTAAAGAATATAGAGCTACTCAGCGAAGATGAGCACTTTGCGGAGTTAGAGGCACAGAACAAACTGTCATCGTCTGTGGCCACACACAAACAGTGACTCAGACTATGGATTAAATTCCCGCTCGAGATGATGGGCCAGCGATGTCAACTCAAAGCTAAGCCACATGTAATCTGCAAGCATGAGGTTCTAAACTTTAAGTGGACATTAATAACAACGCACAGTGCCAACATACCACTTAGTACAATGATCAAATGCCGCCAGATACAGTTTCCCATCATGTCAGTGTGTGTGATCACGATACACAAATCTCAAGGAGGCACTTTCAATCTAGTCATCTATCAATATGACAAAACACAGCAAAACCAACTAGTTTATATGGCTTTGAATCGCGTCACATCATTAGATGCCTTTATATTTTCAATGCCCAAAACAATTTCAAGTATTATCATGGATTTGGTCAGGTGTCTCCTACAGTTAAAGAGATATGAGATGAGTACCAGCGACTGACCCAACGTCTGCTGCTGAAACTAGTCGCACAAGTAAAAAAGTTTTGTGATTATGTTCCTGATCAGCGTTGTCTTATACTTATCACCACCATTAATGCACAAAGCTTGGTTGCGCACTCAGAAGACATCTCTACCAATTCCATCATCAATCAATCTGATTAATATGCAATTAGAGAGACATGGATGGAAGATTTTAAGCCAGTGCAGGTGCCTGGCTTTGATCTGAGATCATATCATAACACCGCTAAGCGCAAACAAATTGCAACTACATCATTGGTGGCAGTATCATCATCAAGTCGCATAGCTGGTGGAGTCACCATATATCACAACATCAATAGCTTCACAGATTGTAACAGATTTAACATTGACATTTCCGAGATGAATTTGAAGATCAAAGACCCAAAGGTTGGTGATGTCTGTCTAGTAAACATAACAGTCAATGGCATCTTTGAATCATACTCATGTGTGTGTACATCCATCTGGGCACAATGTTAGCAGAAATTAAGCTCTGTATGTTACGATCGCTGTTAAAGTATTCTAAAAACATCGTTAAGGTTATACCTGAATACAAGCCAGATCTTACTACACCAATCATGATGGTCGGAGACTTTAATGTTAATGTCTCGCAAGACCGCTCATTGCCTGATTTCATGCTCAGCGAGTTTAATTTGTCTTGGATTGAAACCTCTCCAATAATGCTAGGTAATACCTGTATTGATTTAACGTTTATCAGAAATCTTGGTGTATCCTGTATGCCATTTGTTTCATACTTTTCGTATCACAGGCCTATCATTAATAAAGTTATAACACAGTAATTATTCGTTTACTTGATTTCTTTCCTGAACCCAATGAAAGAAAATGTTGCCATCACAAATAAAACATGGAAATCTGAAGGACTTCTTAGAGTTCAAAAATGATTATGACATACATATAATATGCTCAAAGAAAATATTACCCATTACATACACGTATTCACATAAAACACATGGCCATGTCCACAACATAGCCATGCCTCAAGTTTTAGCCTGTGCTGTTTTCAACCCTGTAAATCAGAACTCACCCAGAGTGAAGCAGGAACCACCCCGCTATGCTATCCACTCCTCTAAACTAAAATTAATTTTGAGTAAATTTAGTAATCAGTAACAGCTTTGTATCATGCAATTTTGATGTTTTATGAACTTTACAATGGTCAGTGCTATCTGCGCCATAGTTTCAAGATTTGTGTCATTGTACATGTTTGACTCATTACATAATGTAAAAAAATTAGCAATCAAAAATTTGATAAAAATATTTTCCCAATTTTTTTTGAAGAAGGTTCTTTTTTCCCAGAAAAACTTTACCCCCAGATCTTTTTTACCAAAAAAATTAGTGCATTTTAAAAGCAGATATTTTTTCCAATTTTTTTAAAAATACTATATTATATCCTTTTTGAACTCTCACTATTTCTCTATAAAATAAAACTCATTGCATATATAATATATATAGTATCTCATAAACAAATATACTAATAATTCATTTTATTAATTTAGTTGATTTTATTGGTCAAATTATACTAAACTTACTGATCACCATCTAAAAAAATTCATTTTATCAAATTTAGTTAACTTATTGGTCAAGCTATGCTAAAACTACTGATTGCCATCTGCAATAATTCATTTTAATAAATTTAGGTAAATTTTATTACTCAACATATGCTAAATTTACTGATTGTCATATACAGTAATTAATTTTATCAAATTTAATTGATTTTATTGGTCAATCTATTCTAAATTTACTGTTTGCCATCTAAAAAAATTCAGTTTATCAAATTTAGTTAATTTTATTGGTCAATGTATGCAAAACAATAGCTAACTATAATGATTTAAGCTCATCCTGCTATGATCTCATACTTGCCTGGATTTTAAACATACCCTCAGCCATAGGACATATATCAAAAATTGCTTTTAAGCTATCACTTCACCAATGCTGGAATAAAGTTTATTTAGCAATAAACATACCCACATCTGAAGTCCATTGCTTCTAAGTCCATTTAAATATAATTACTAAATTCATGATTAGATACTGGACTAATACTTACAAAATTAAAATGGTGTTGATTTTTGGTGTGAAAGATGCTCACTGGTGCCTTTTTGCTTTAAGTCCAACAATTTAATTTCTGAGATTTTCACCACTTATATTTAAACTAACAAAAATACTAATGAATACTAAAAAGGGTTGATTTTTATGGATTTTATTAGTAGCCATGCAGGGGCAAAAGAGAAACCTCTTAATAAGTCAATATCTAGTATTTAAAAATGTCAAGGATTGAAGTTCAGATTGCCTAGTAAAGTCTGAATTAGTGAATATGGGCGTTCAACCTATTGGAGCTCTTAAATTTTGGCTTGCTTTGATGGAACAGCCAATGGAGGGTTGAGAGTAGGTGTGGCATGTCCATGAGGCAAAGATTTTATAAAATTAAACCAATCATCTTGTGGAAAATAGTTGCATCTTGAGGGGCCCCCTCCAAGGCTATAAAAAGTGGTGTTCATGGCATATGTGCTGGAATTAAATTAGGAGTGGGCCAGGGAGGAACCACCAATGTACTCCCCTGATTTTGCTGCATACTTGGGGCAATTTGACTACCCAAACTCATGCTATTTGCCTGAGTATTATTAGTAAAGGTGTTCCCAATTCAAGTGGTTCCACTGGGAATCAACCAGTGTCTTTTGACTGATATTTACATTATTCACTTCCAAACCACTCTTATTAATGCATTGGACATGCAATTGTCTGACAATGGGACCTAAGTTGGAACATCCTCTTTTTGCTAAATAAGGGCATTAAATTGCCCTGTAGTTTCAGAGTTATGCGTGAACAAACATAGAAAAAAAAACAAAATATATACAGGCTAAATTGAGAACCTCCTTTTCAAAGTAAGTTATTAAATTAAGTAAAATTATTTACTACACACCTTATAATCATTGTTACAGTTAAGGGGAGTATGAATAACCTACCTACTAATGTTAAATTGCTACCTTAATGATCCATTTTCTCAAAAACTACTTTGTGCAACTTAATATACTTTTTGCAGGTCACTTATGCATGCTTTATGTACTTAAACTCTGGTTTGATTAAAGTACATATTCTAGGAGTTAGCAATGGATTTTCAATTTTAATTTTTTACATTATTTTCTTAATTTTTATACATTTTACGGAAAATATACAAGTTATCTCAACTATTCTAAAGGTATAATATCAGAAAGGTATTATAAATGATCTGTAAAAAAGTATATCTTTCTTGTTTCTTATAAAATGAATTATTTGATTGAAAAAGATAAGTTTTTGGTAATTGCAACTTAATTAATTTAAAAAATTAGTTTAAATAATTTAATTCACAAAAATTAATTTAGATAAAGACTCAATTTTAATGATAACAACAGATAAAATACCACAGCACTAGCTGTTCTTCATCATCTGCATTATCCAAGTGCATTCTCCTCCTCCTCAAAGATCTTGCTCCATGTCATACAATCAGTAGTCTGACTAAGTAGTAATAATGTCTCAGTGTTACTGTTGGACAATTATAAGTCCAAAATTGTAATGAGAGCTTTGATTTATAATAAGGATGAAATTGGCCAAAAGACCCCGGCAATTATTGGTGAAACCCCTCAAATTTGGAGGCAAATTCTATTACATTCAATTTTCAGCCAAATTTTCCAGCTCTTATAAATTGGGTTGTGCCAAAACTGCAGTCAAATGCGGAAAGTTATGCTGAGGCTCCTCTCTGGCCCCTCAACAATTCAGTTCAAACACTTAGGTGGATACCACCTCCTTTTATAGGGGTGGAGGGGGCCCAACAAGGTAAAGATATTTTCTCACCCATTGATTGGGTGCAATCTATTAAATCTTTGCTGAATGGACTAGTCCTACCCAGTATTGACCCTCCATTGGTCATTCCATTGAAGCAAAGTGATACTTGAGAGCTCTGATAGGTCAAATCCTCATATTTCCTTATTTGAACATCAAAGCTGATCCAAAATTTGAGCCTTGACACAATTAGATACTAAGCAGCAAGATCATAATAGGGTTCACTTTCTTTCCCCTCGCCAATCCTAAAAAATATATAAAAATTCAACTTTTTAATGTCACTAGGGTTTTACTATTTATAATATAAGTGGTGCAAAACATCCCCTAAACAAATATACTGTCAGTAGAGAATATCACTTCTCCTCCGGAAAGTTTGTTGGAATCTAGGTGCAAAATGCACCAGCAAGAATCTTAAAAAACTAAAATCAAACAAGTGGTGCTCATTACAGGGGTATCCTGTACACCACAAACTTTTTAATAAAAATGGAGGCTGTTGGGGGATTAGCCCTTTTAGCCTCCCCACTGCTTTTGAATCAAGAATAGCTGCATTGGAACATCAGCTAGCCAGTGCAGTCTCTTGACTTAAAAGAGTTGAACAGCTATTCACTCCAGCCATCTTCAAACACCCCTTCCAAATAAGTTTACCCCCAGTAAGGGTAGCATTGCCTCGTTTCTCTTCATCTATGAGTTGGCAATAGAAGGCATGAATTACCATCACAAAAAGAAGTATATCCTTCCCTGTTTAAGTCAAACAGCCCAAAAATAGTGGTTCCATAAATGGACATCCTTTGTTGTAAAAATTAACCAGATGAATCCTTCACAATAAAATAAGAATTAGGTGTGTCAGTTAGTCAGGAGTGATTGCCAGCTAATCGCCTAGTCTGATTATATTGAATGATAATAATATTAATCAATATAGTTCAGCAAAGGCTGATTTTTTGTGAATTGCCATTTGTGGGTTGTTGTGGGATTTTCTGGTGGAAAGCTAAAGTATCGTTACCAAACATTTGACTATTATTCCACTGACTAATTCAGAGCACTGGCAACTCATACCAAGGATGCTCAAAGTTATATTTATATTAATAATTATATACGATCTTCCAGAAACTTGTGCTGAGGATGTATTTAATTAATCTAATTTTCATGAGTTAGATGAGCAGTTTGTGAGGGAATCACTACCCATGAATGATTGACAATTTATTAGAGTTCCATCCTGGATGGCCTTGGTTTTCATTGGCGCAGTAGCCTAGGGTATAAATAGTCATTTTTCCCTCCAAATAAATATCTCTTTTTCGCCCATTTACTTTTAGAACTTAGTAGTTCATCAACTAAATTAAGCATATGGGATTGGAGATCCCTGAATTAGGCGTATGGTGATGCGCCTGGAGTGGCCAACGCTTCCAGCTCCCATAACTCCTCCCTATGAAGAACCAATGGGAACCTGGCCAACTGGCCACCAACAACAATGTGCTGACCAGCTGTCAGCCCTGCGTGGTGCAGCGTGGGAGTTCCATAGCCACCCAGAATGAGGTAATGGACTCACTCAGCACACCACGGACCCTGGGGCTAAGGCAAAGTTGTTGGTTTGCTGTGTTGGTGGGTTAGACGCGGACTTATAGGGGGTTGGTATGCTGATGAAGGTGAAATGGCAAAGGGTCATTTAGTCTACATTTGGTTGGCCTGGCACACTAGCAGAGCCCACCGTTTGGAAAAGTGATTTTCTGACATTGGTGCTCCCTACAGGGGTTTCGCTAGTGGGCTGCTTGAGTAGTTGAATGACAGGTTAGGATGTTGCAAGGGCCACTGGTTTGGACCTGGCACTCCTTTGAGGGGCGCTTGGGTTTCTTGGCCCACTATTGGGCGGGTCCACGCTGGAGGAATACCATCTGGTTAAGTGGGGGAAATATAATGAAATTAACCAGATGAATTCCTCCCAATAATATCAGAATTAGGGGTTTTTGTTAGTCAGACGTGATTGCCAGCTAGTCGCCTAGTTTTATATTATTTAATGTTATATAATATTAAAGCAATTTAGGTTCAGCAGAATTTGAGTTTGCCGCCAATTGCCACACATGGGTCATTGTGGGATTTTCCAGTGGAAAGCCAAAGTATTGTTACCAAATGTTTAATTATGATTCTTCTGGGTAATTCTGAGCACCAGCAACTCATGCCAAGGATGCTCAAACTTATATTTATACTAATAGTTATATATGATTATCTGGTGACTCATGCCAAGGATGGATCGCCCTAATCTAAAGTTTTAGTGAATTAGATGAACGGATTGGGAGGGAATCATTACCAGCAATGATTGACAATTTATTAGAGTTTTAGTTTCGAAGGATGAGGGGTTTCATTGGCACAGTAGCTTATGGTATAAATAGTCAATCTTTTTTTATAGATAAAGATCTCTCTTTTGCCCAATTACTTTTAGTTGTTAGTAGTTTGTCAGCTAGATTAGGAGCAGATGGGGTTGGAGATCCCCAAAGTAGGCGCAGGGTGACGCGCCTGGAGTGGTTGATGCTTCCAGCTCCCACACCTCCTCCCTATGAGGAAACAGTGGAAACCTGGCCAACTGGCACCATTGATGATGTGCTGACTGGCCGTCAGCCCTGCGGGGTGCAGCGCGGGAGTGCTATAGCCATCCAGGATGGATAATGAACTTGTCAGGGCATGCCCAGATGGGTTGGCAAAGTGTTAGGATGGTGGCGCAGCGTGAGAGTGCCTTGGACGTCCAGGATGGGGGCAGGACTCTCTGGGACACACCACAGACCGCGGGGCTAATGCAAAGTCGTTGGTCTGCTGTGTTGGTGGGTTGGACGCGAACTTATAGGGGGTGGTATGCCAATAAAAGTGAAATGGCAAAAGGCTAACCAGCCTTCATACTGGTTAGCCTGGCACACTAGCAGAGCCCACTGTTTGAAAGGAAATTTTCCGACTCCCTTAATACCTGGGCAGAGGTTAAAGATATGCTTATGAATGAGTTCAGCTCCCCGCAGAGTTTAAAGAAAAGTAAACAGAACTTTATGCGCTTTAGCCTAAAAAGAGGTCAAATCAGTCGCTTCATTTGTTGATTGGTTCTACAATGAATCTCAGCTCTTACTACTTAAAAAATGATGCCTCTTAATGACGCCATTGCTGCCATTTTGAGTGGGTTAACTTCTCGCCCTTCTCTAACAAGGCAATTTATCTCAATCAAAAGGCATTTCAGGAGCATACGCGATATAAAGCAGGCTTTATTGGAGGCTGCAGAGCTTTATGAAGTTGAGACCCCCAAAGAGTGGGGTGAAATCGCAAGCCTTAATCATTGAGGATCTCCCCACTATAGCCTGGCAGAAGGAGTCCAAGCTGACCCTACTAACCACTTTGGTGCTGACTACCATTCCAAAGCCAGTTACCATGGGGCGTCCCAAACTAAGCTGCCATTCTCAATAAAGGTTGGCCATAGGGAACCAGGGGTGACACGGTGAGCTCTATTCCATCAGCTGCACCCCTATCAGGCCTTTAAATCAGGTGAGTTCTCGCCGCCCCCTGTGCACTCTCTTATGGGGTCCATCACGGCGGCTCAACCTCACGTCCCTCAAAGCTGCCCTCCATGACAACTATGGCCGCTCCTCAGACCACGCACCTGAAGGGTTCTTCTCCTCCAGTGACCCCAAAAGTGGGTTCAGCTACAATGCTCCCTTCAAAAGCCAAAGGATAAATGAGAGTCAAAAGGCCCTCCCCTGCGAGGAGAACAAGGAATTTCTCAGACACCTCTTAGCAACGCTTTGATGTGCATTGACAACTCCTCTGATGATGAGCCTGAAGGGGGTGGTAAAAACGAGGGATATTATGTTCTGGGAGCCCTAATGGAAGTGCAGATCCTGGATAGATCGAGGCCTGAAAGAATAGATATGACCATGATACCCCAACAGACCTATCTCCAGCAGGTGTTGAGGTGTTCATAGGTGATCAAGACCGCCAGTGATGCTGATCAGCTTATTGGTGCAGTGATATGATCAACCCAACAAGTTCATACCCTTTAATATAATAAGGGTAGATATCCTGCGATGGCTCAATGCCTTGTCTCCTCTCTCAGTTTGAAAAAGGTTCTTGCCCTTCCTCCTACTTTTGGTAGCACAATAACTAGGTAGAGGTTGTCATCAATAAGGTGCGCGTTCTAGCCATCCTTGATATGGGTGCTCCAGTGAATATGGTCTCTTTAAAGCTCACCAATAAAATTAAGTTGGCACCTGATCTGGACTATTCGCAAGTTTTTTTGACTACAGGGCCCAACAACATGCAAGCTATTTTTTTAGTACTAGATGGTCCCAACCCAAGGGGGATTCATCGATGTAAAGAAAAAGGTTAAAAAACATAAGAAATTCAATAATTGTTGCTTTCTACCAGATGCTTTTGAGACTACCTGATGAAAATATGCTTTCATAAATTTGAATAAATCCAAATATCTTACCTCTCACATAATCTATAAGTTAAACCTAGTGGGTGAACTTGGTTAATCAAGAGCTACTCATTCCATGTAAAATTATTTAAAGTGGGTCGACCTTGGGACAAATACCACACCAAGAATTTTTCTAGCCAGTACAGGTTTCGAACTCAAAACCTACACTTAGGGTGGAAGCAGTTTTACCTGCTCAGCTAACCACCCTTAACATGCAAGCTATTGGAGCCTACTTTTCTCTATCCATATGGATAGGAAGCTCCTACTGGATGCCCCCACTGTGGCATTAAACAATAATGCATACAATCTACTCGTTGGCACTCAATTCATGATTTAGTATGATGAGATCATTAATATGAAACAGGAATTTCTCTCCCTTCTAAATTATGAAGTTCCTCTGGTCTTTACAAATGATGAGCTCAAGGAAAAAGAATACACCTGCGTCATTGAGTACCCTTCCTCCGCCCTCACCCTTAATTGTATCACTTTAGGAAGAAACACAAAAAAGCTTCCTGACTCCGTGGATGCTTCAGAGGGCCTTACATTGTATGTGTCAGAAGAGGTAGCAGTCAAGGCTTTCACCAAAAGGTGATAGACACCAAAATTACATGCAAATCCCCTGCAATTGCCTACTTTACTTAACAAACATTGAGGAGATAAGACTTTGAACCTTTGGTGTTGCCAGGTATCCTAGACCCTGCCTACCAGCGACCTACTAATTTTCTGCTGGGAATTTCACTAACAAGGACATGGTTTTAAAGAAGCATCAGGAGATTGGAAAATCCCTGTTGTTTCCAATTGAGGACATCCACCAAGTCCATTATATTGGGTCTATGCAAAATATGGTACTACCAACTGACCAAATAATATGCGCTTTGCCCAACGTCCAGATTTCTGATGATCTAACTCTCAGTGAGCTTAATGAAGTTCATTCTTTACTGGAGTCATATAGTGATATCTTCTCCAAATCATATGCTGACTATGGGCATATGAAGGGCTGGTGCCAACCATTGATGTTGGTGATGCCAAGCCTATTTAGTCCAAGCATTATTGGAAATCAAAAGTTGAGGAGCTCCATATGAGGATGGAGCTTAAACAGTTACTGGACGCGGGGCTACTAGTGCCTTCTCAAAGTCCTTGATCATCTTCACTACTGATCATAAAAAAGAAGAATGGTGGGCATTGGTTAGTTATAAACTACCTCAAGCTGAATAACCTCACCTAGAAGGACAGTTGCCAAATCCTGAAAATTGATGATGCTATGGCCAACTCTCCGGGTCCAAGTTTTTTCCGCCATGGACTTAGCTAGTGGATACCAGGCCGATGGACCTTTCTCCACAAGTCTAGGAAAAAAGTGCGCTTATCTGCAGCGAGGGCTTACTTCAACCTACCCAAATACCACAAGGGTTGTTCAATGCGCCTGCATCTTTCCAGAGAGCCATGGACCAAATCATGCAGGATCTGAAGCTTAGTTGCATAATTGTATACCTTGACAATATCACCATCTTCTCCCAAACATTCAATGAGCACCTTTCTCATTTAAAGGAATTTTCTAATGCATGCGGACCTCTCACATTAAGCTGAAGAACTCCAAATTTACATTCCTCCAAAAGAAGTTTGACTTCCTGAGCCACGCCACCTCCTCAGATGGGATCCAGCCTCTCCATGATAAGTTTTAGGAGATATCCAAGATGGCTGCTCCCAAAACCCTCCGCGAAATTCAGGTATTTTTTTAGTAAGGTGTACTACCATCTATTCATCCCCAAATTTTCTCAGCTCAATGAGCCCTTTGTACGCCTTTTAACTAAAAACACCCCTTCCCATTGTGGGAGCGGAACGACAGACTTCTTTTATAACGTTAAAAAGGCTGCTGCAGCGACGGCCAATCCTACACCACCCTGACTATAGTAAACCCTTCATGCTGTTTACTGATGCCTCCAATTGCGCAGTTGGAGCTATCTTGGCTCAACCAGATGAGCATGCGGTTGATCATCCCGTTTCATACTTCAGCAAGATGCTTTCTAAGGAATAACGCAGCCATAGCATCACTAAGAAGGAGTGACTTGCCATCTTTCTAGCTGTTATATTACTGCTCTTTCTTACATGGGACATCTTTTAAAGTGGTTACTGGCCACTCCTCTTTAGAGTGGTTACAAAATATGAAAGATCCCACTGGGCGGTTGACACGCTGGGCTTTGAAGCTCCAGAACTATTATATAACCATTGTGCAATGATCTGGGACGAGTCACATGAATGTTGATGGGTTAACTTGGCTGCCCATCCTTCACTTAGATAATAGTGAAGCAGAGTGACTACATGATCTCCCAATGACCCTGGATGCTTGGGAGGGTGAGGGCGAACAAGTCCAGAAGATATTAGCTAACATTATTGTAACACAAATGTGGATAATGGGAATTTATACAAGAATTTAGGGGTGAAGTGGTTACCTACCTCCAAACCTCAGAGCGAGTACCTGCCGTTATAGAGTCTTATATTCTTTAGGGCATAGCGGAGTGCAGAAAAACTATGAGTGGATAAAAGAACGTTGCCATTGGGAGGGAATCACGGAGAGCATCATCAAAGTCTTGTATGTCTGTCTGACATGTAAATAGCAATCCAGCTTTAAAACCAAGTATCAATATTAACTTACCACCCCTCAACAGCCTTTCCACACAATAAGTCTCGATGTGGTTGGACCTCTACCACAAACTACGGGTGGAAATCAATATATCTTGGTTGGGATTGATCACTTTATCAAATGGGTCGAGGCTGTGGCTATCCCAGCTCAGACGGCCAAAGCCACTGCCACTTTACTCCACCAGTACATCTTCGCTTGACATGGTTTCCCCAAGTTCTGCTCTGTGATAATGGTTAAAGATTTACTTCCTGAGTGGTGAAGATTCTTGTGACCTCCATGGGCACGCAACAGCTCTTTTCTGGCCCCTACAACCATTTGACTAATGGTACCATGGAAAGAGCCAATGGGACCTGGTCTCTATATTACAGAAAATGGCTACTTCAGACCCCCTCCACTGGGATCAGTACTTACCAAAAGCTCTCATTGACTAACATATCAGTTGCCACTAGATCCTTAAGATGTCTCATTTCTCTGTTTTTTATTTATGGATGGGAACAAGAGGTGCCAGAATTATTAGCCAAAGACATTTTCACTGATAGGACTGACCCTGAGCAAGCCATGAAGAAGTTAGCCCAGCACATCATTCAGTTACAATAAGAGGCTATGAATAATTTGGCCAGAATATTACAAAATAGGGTCAAGCTTATAATGAGCTCCAGCCCCCTCTACCCTTCCTTTCAAGTATCCTACTTGGTGCTTTACTATCATAATTGGATCACTCCTAGAAGGGAGAAGCTCAAGTATATATTGGAAAGCTCTTTTGTAGTCACTTACAAGTGAGGAGAGGAGTACTCCATCAAATCCCTTGCTACAGGAGTCAATATCAACAGAGTTCATGGCTGATTTATGCGGCCTTATTCATCCTCAAATTCTCTTGAATGGGGTGATATTGGACAATTACAAGTCCAATTTTGTATAAAGAGTGATTTGGGTTTTGATTTAAATGAAATCAGCCAAAAGGCCTGGCTGATTCTTTGTGGAACACTTTAAATTGGGGCAATATGTTTAGTACTGATAAAACTCAGCTGAATAGTTTGAGTTTAGGTAACTGAGATATCATGACTCATTGGTGGAATCAGGGGGAGTTCTTCCAAGGTCCCTCTCCGCCTTATCATGTCTAGTTCATAACTAACACCTAAGCGGGGACCACCCCTTTTATAGGAGTGGCGGAAATCCCCCAAAATGCAATAATTTTTTTGAAAGGGGATTGGGTAAAATATATTAAATCGTTACCTCATGGGTACATCTTGCCTACCAATAACTCCACATCTATTGTGCAGCCAAAGCAAAAGTGAGTTTTCCAAGGTTTGAAAGGCTACATTTAAATATTTCCTAATTTGGACCAGTCTAAGCCATTCCAAATTTATCCTTGAATTTCCCTCGACTCTCAATATAGTTTTAATACTGAATGGTCCAATATCAAGAGGATTTTTTTTCTATCTCCCACGGGACCTAATAAAACTATAAATACTTCAACATTCTAGTCTTTAAAGTTTATTTAATTTCTTATCTCCAGTGGTTACAATCCCCCATTTATAGGAATTTAGACCTATAAAGCACCAACGATCCTAAAAAATCCTAAAATACAACAAATATGAGTATATTTAAATAACCCCTCACTTAAAATTTAAGTAATTTTTGATGATAATCAAGAGCCTGTTTAATTGCCAGTAACCACTAGCAAGGTCATGGCCAAAAAGAACTGTGACCATGACAGTAGTCTTAAAAATCATCAAATTTGATGTAATGGATATAAATTTTTTTTGAGTAACAGCAATAAGATGCCAATAATCCATAACCACTCTATGACCTTCATCCTTTTTACGGATAAGAACTAGAGGGGAAGCCCATGGACTCTGTGAAGGCGTTAATAGTCCAGCTTCAAGGAGTTGTTTTAAATCCACAGAAACTTGAGCCTTCTTGACTTTAAAATTTTGATAAGGCCAAGTTTGAATAGGGGAGTATCACCTGTTTTTACTTGATGCTGCACATTTTTAATTAACCCAAAATCTCTGGAACCAACTGCAAATATATCCACATATTCTTTAATAAGATCCTCTCTTCTTGTTGCTGTTTAGGGTAAGTGAATTTCCATATTCAACTTTGACTCTAACAATGATAGGTGAGTAATCCAACCCAAAATCACGTAACTCTCCACATCCAGTGTTAGATAATATTTCATATATAGGAGTAGGCCGCACATAAGCAATAGGGTTGTTTTGTTTCAATTGCATAGATTGAGAGGTGAGATTAGCTAATAAAACTAGAAGAGCTCCATTATATGCAGGATCAAGGATACCAGGACAAGTTGAGGCCTCCAGATGGGAGGGGTTAAGGTTACTTGAGATCTCTAAAAATGATCAGCCTGCATAATACTTGCACTCCTGTATCAATTATAGCTTGAGCTTTAGGATGAATAGTAATTGAATTGATAGAATATAAAGGCATTCCTTCTGATGCACAAACTGATAAAGGAGGAAGAATATTTATAGGTCCCAATATTTGGTATTATGGACGAAAAATGGAGTTAGGATATTTAAATAGACAAACACGTCATTTAAGTTTGCCCTTGTCATTTAGGACATTTTTTTAAAATTAAGGGTACTCAATATCCAATCTAAGAAAGATTATTGTCTTTATGACTAATTATAGCATAAAAAACAATAAGGAAGTTAGTTCTCAAAAGAAAATCATAACATTTATTGTCCAACACCAATGCAGAGGATGAGTTAACTAATTTTTTAAAGTGCATTGGAAGGTAAGAATAAGCTCCTATGGATTTAGAATATGAAGGACCAGCAGTTCCATATTCCTGAAAGTGTTATAGATCCAGCTTAATCTTGATTTTTTTCATAAGCTGGGATAAGATCACATTTATAGGAAATACCATTATCAATAATGGCTAAAACTTTTACTTTGTGTACTAAGACTTCCACTAAGTCACTCAGTACCAAAGTGCAGGATTGAAAATAAAGAAGAACTAATTGTTGAATTGAAGTAGAAGAGGAACCAGAAGCATAATAAAAAATAGTATCTTTTTTGACTAAATCATTAGGGATATCAATTTCATCTGGAGCTGATATTACATAAAAATCCTTAGAAGTATTAAGAAATTTGAGGTTGAGGCACAAGAAGTAGGTCAGCACAGAGAGCCCCTTTCCCTATGCTGACTCCTCTTTTTTCAACTCGTCAGCTTGTATCTTCCAACATTGTTGTTCCATATGACCAACTATTCCGCAATAGCTGCAAGGGTCCTTCTTAGGCTTAAGTTTGGGTCTAGGAGGCACTGCATGAACATAGATGTGAGGATTAATAGCTGGAGATAGGTGCACCACACCGTTAGGGATCTCCATCAGCACCTCGTTTATGTAGAGAATAGACCAGAAATTATCTTTATGAGACTTTTTTTATGAAGCAACAACTGAGTATTAGAAGCAAAAGCACTCATCACAGCAGAAATAGCATCATCCAAAGTAATAAAATCACAAGTAGCGAGAGTCTGGGAAACATTATAAAATTGCTTAGCAAACTTCTGAATTGACTCTCCTCACTTAATTTGGATGCTCATGAAGGCTTTCTTTCTATTATAAAGAATTTGTTCACTTCAAAATTTTTTGTAAAGGGAAGTTTTCACTTGAACCCAGGTATGGCAAACCTTAAGGTGAAAAACCATGATTTCTTAAGCAAATTAACTTAATCAAGAAGTAATATGTCAAACTTTGTAGTTGGTCAGACGCTCCTTTCATAGCTTGCTCATAAACATTTAAAAAGAGTGAATAGTACCTTCACCTGGCGCATATTAATCTTTAAAGGTAGGTTTGAAAGAGCTAAATTCACTGCTTAATATGTGAACGCCTGATACCAGTACTAGATCATTTTAGAGGGTTCAGACTCAGGGATTTAGACTTGAGTAGGAATCTGGTCAACTTGTTGACGTAAATTTTTAAGATCATCCTGTAAGTTTTGGACCCATTGAGTAATGTGTTCGTTTGAAGAAGATTGATTTAAATAAAAAATCGCTGAGAGCATATTATCTTGCTTATTCTCAAGTACTCCATATTTAGCAGTTAAGCGATCAATGGCAGCTGTGAACATTGCAATATGAGTTTTTGAGTGAATTGATTAGTGTTTAATAGACGATGAGCATTGTCAACACTGTCAAATAAATTGGTTAATGAATAATCTGTGTTAGTTGAGTGACCTTACAAAGATAAGAAACATCCCTGATCTATGGCTCATTTTTGTTTTTCTAAATCTTAAACTCTTGTTACCAATTGATTATGAGCTTCAGAGCTGGGAAACAAAATTGTAGTATCAGGGGGACCTGGGGGCTTTTGAGAACCTTTAAGATCTACAGGCTCACGGGGACCACGTTTGCCAGTAGGTCCAGTATTGCAGAGGGAGAACTAGGAGGTCCCGGAGGTCTAGGAGGACCTATAGAACTTGATATACCTTCTTTATTATTATCCACGACTTGGACGAGTTGGTGAAGTAGTCCATCTAGTTCAGCAAAGCAATCCTCATATTGGTTCCATGTTTTTTCCAGTCAAATTGTAAAATCATCTTCAAGGGTAGTTATTCATTGTTGGATAGGATTAGCAACTTCAGTAACTTGTTGAGATACTTCTTGGCATAAATAACTCACAACTCCATTGTTGATTCTAATAAGTTGGTGGTGCAGTTCATTAATTTTCTCTCCTATTGTTGACTATGGCTTCACAATTATCATGATCAAAGTTAAAAGCAGTCTCATAGAAAGAGGATAGCTGAGAACGAAACTGTTAAGCTATAGTCAACTGGCGTTGAATCTCAAGGTGATGTAACCTAAAATATGAAGTATATTATGAATGGCGGGATGCAAGTACTGCCTGAGATACTGCTTTGTTCTGGCCAAACCAACTTCAGTATGTTGTAAGACAGCCCAGTTGTATAATATCATGTTGGATGAAATCTTAGATGCTCATCTTTGGTTATGACGTGCTCCTGAATGAATAGCCTCTTTATAAAGCCTTTAACTGTTTCATCCAAATCTGAAGGTTGAAATTGATAATTGGTATGGTCAGGGCCCTCAATGGCCAAATCCATAGTATCTTGTAAATGGAGATCACTGATATTGGCAGAAGGCATCTCCTGCCTGTTGGTATGTACCCATGTGTGATATTCATTAATCCTCTGATGAGGGACTATCTTCACTAGAAATATTCATTGACGTGAAAATATGTTCTCACCAGGTAGACTCAAAACCAGACCTGGCAGAGAGAACCAGTATTGGAATTTCACAAGAAATTAAAATATGCAGGTGATACAAAGGCTACAAAATTACTAGTTTTGTAGATCTAGAAAATAATAAAATAAGGCAATAAAATTATCAATTTCGTTGCAACAATGAATTACAATAGGAATAATAATCTTCGTTAAAGAACCAAAATGTAGCTTTAAGATAAAATAAGAGGTACCTTTATTAGTTAAAATTTAGAGATATTTATAGGATGGTTTTAGTAGATCAGTAAGGATCTTTGTGCTTCAAACGTGGTAAGATCCTTTCTTTTAAAGGACCAATATTGCTGATTATTATTAATATATTTATGATTGCCAGATCTGATAAGGGTCTTCTTAGATGGGATAGACCTTCTTGTTGAGGGTTTAGCCCTTTGGAATGCTTAGCCCCTTTGGATATTAATTCCTTTAAACAGATGAGGCTGATAACTCCAAAGGGTCAATTGTTTTAAATTTTAAATTTATTGCAGGGGAAGGCCGACCATGGGATGGACACTTCCAAATATGACTTAGACAAGACAAAACTTAGTATCAGGGGAGGCACCCCAGAGAAGCGATGTTATCTCTTATTGCCAGCGGGAACGCCACTTATGGAAAGGGGGAGGGAACGTGTGTAGGGGTCGTGGCCACTATTGAGCACGTGTGGAGGAAGGGGTCTTATTTGATGAACCAGACTGGGAACCAGGAGGAGACCAGCTGTCAGCGACGCGGTGGGAGATATCCAAACATCCACACTTGAAAGTGATCCACCAAATGAGACCAGAATCTGTGGACAGCTTCAGGGAGGGTGGGGATAGAGCCATCGATGGCATCCAAGACAATCGTGTGGATAGTCCACATGGCGATTGCAACCACCAGAGCACGGAGGGAGGGTGGGAGGGGGAGGCCATTGATGAAGCAGACATATCTCTTGACAGACTGAAGGGATGTGTTTGATCCTGGCCTAGCAGACGTTGGACTTCGCTCCATATCACTTTAGAGGTGGGGCACTTCTCCAGGCGGTGGAACAGCGTTCCATACTGGCCACACATGACACAGGATGAGTGTAAAGCGTTAGAGCGCTCAGCTGTATGATACACCTGCCTCAGGCAGCGCCACACATGGGAGCGGACTTGAGGCTGCAACAGAGGATGGTGTGCGTATTTCCAGATAGTCTTTTGGGTCTCAGTGGAATAAGGGATGTCCATCATGTCCAGGTAGTCCACCCTGGATAGGACTTGGGGTCGAATGGGGATCACGCCATCATGGATGGGTAGCCCCTGTACCTCTTGTGTGAACTGAGGAGAGGGGCGGCCTCTTCAGGTTGTATGTCCACTAATACAAATTCTCCACTCTGCGCTTCGCATGGAGAGTAGGATTCGTTTGTAGTGGGTTTTGGTCCCGTGAGGACCTGTGGCCGATGTGTGTGATGCGAGGTATTTCATCAGGGAGTGGGGGTTTGATGGATTGTTGAGGCCCAAGGCTTGGGAGAAGTTGGAGCGGGCCGCGCGGGATCAGTGTTGGGATGGGAGTGTAGGAGCAGTGACGGCCGTGATCCAGGTGCCCAGGATCTTGGCGGCATGGGCTTTGAAGTCAAGTAGGCCCATGCCACCATGATGATGAGGGCCAAACATAACCTCTAGCCGTACTGGTGGAGGGTGGCCTGACCAAAGCCATCCTTGTAGCAAAGCATACAGGGATTTGAAGAAGCTTGGGGAGAAGGGGATGGCGTGGGCTCTGAACCAGACTTTGGATAGGAGCATAGAGTTGGCAAGAACAACCCTGCCAGTGAGGGTAGTAGGGTGGGCTCTGAGAGAGGCGATTCGCTTCGTCACGTTGCTCAGTATATGGCACTCCATTACTGCTGACACGTATCCACCTGCCTCCATCCACACGCCCAGATGGCGTACCGGTCCTATGGTCAGTCGTGGCACAAAGGGGAGCACCAGTGGAGCGGTGTATTTTGAGTTAGTAAGGCGTGGACGTGGGCGAGCAGATGGGCCGGGTTGGGAACTACTTGCTGGGGCCCAGCAGTTCTGAAACTGACCAAGGAGGATGATTTCGGTTTTAGAGGCGTTCAGTGCCGCGTTGCTTACCCGGGAATATTCCTGGATGAGGGCTTCAAGCGCGCGTGCATCTTTGTTATTAGACACCCCCACCACGCAACTATCTGCAAATGCCATCATCTTGACTGGGGTTTGGCCTGGCACATGAACCCCAGTGAGGTGGGCATTCACATTTCGCAGTAGTGGATCAAGGCTGAAGTTGTATAAGAGTGGGCTGAGGGGGTCCCCTTGTCGCAGGCCTCTTTGAGGGCGGACTACTTCCATTAGGAAGCGTGGGCCACGCACTGCCATTGTTGCAGATTCCGTGAGCAGCATCACCCAGTTAATGAAGTGGGAGGGTAGGCGGAATTGTTGGAGGCAGGCCCTAAGGTATTCCCAGTTTACTCTATCATAGGCCTTTTGTTGGTCCAAGAATACAAGTGCCCCAGAGGCTGTGGACTGACACACATTAGCCACAGAGTGCACATTATCCCAAATCGACCTTCTGGGGATGAAACCAAACTGTTCTGGGGAGATGGTGGCTGATGCTACAGTCCCTAAATGGT
Source organism: Massospora cicadina (assembly GCA_022478985.1). NCBI lineage: Eukaryota > Fungi > Entomophthoromycota > Entomophthoromycetes > Entomophthorales > Entomophthoraceae > Massospora > Massospora cicadina. The sequence goes on along the minus strand of JAKSZP010000354.1, from coordinate 15,215 downwards.
TAGCCATGATTTTGGTTAAAATTTTGGTGTCTGTGTTTGTTATAGAAATGGGGCGCCAGTTGGCTAAGTCAAGCCTATCCCCGTTCTTGAAGAGTGTGACCGTAAAGGCCTCATGTCCTCCTGATAGGAGGCACGTTTCCAACAGGCTTTGGTTGAGTGAGGCTAGCAGCAATGGGGATATATATTTAAAATATTTTTTGTAGAACTCATATGGAATGCCATCTGGGCCTGGGCATTTTTGGTTTGGCGCCCCGCAAATGGTAGTCCATAATTTGTTTGGGGTAATTAGATTCATTATTTCCGGGTATCAGAAAACTGTGCAGATATGAGCTCGATCAGGAAAATTCCGCCATTTCGGCCAGCTGAATTGGTTCTGCTCGGTATAACTTGGAGTAATATCTTTGCATTTCAATTGCCACTTCAGCCAGTGTGTCCACAATAGAATTATCCGATCTTTGCACCTGTGTGCAGGCCACGCTCTGGCATGGTGCAAAAATTTTTTTGAAGAAGTATGCGGTGCACTTGTCACCTTTAGTGATGCGTGTGGCCCTGTATTGGACACAAACCCAATATTTGTGTTGCCTTTCAAGTGCGTTGAGGTGGGCAGCTGCCTCCGCCCACTTCTGGCCTCATGCAGGGCTATATCCTGTGGCTGGAATGTTGGACTCCAAGAGAGCCAATTCCGCCAGCATGCACGATATAACCGCCAATGTGGCTCATGAGCATCTGGATGAGAGATGGTGATAGTGGCGGATGGTGTCTTCTTTGAAAGTTGCCCATGTGGAAATGGGGTCCACGCAAAATGGTGCAACAAACAATTTCGCCAAAGTTGCCTCTTCCACCCACGTGGAAAATCCTGGCGACACGAGCTCTGGGGGGCAGATTTTGCACCAATGTGGGACCTTTGCAATTGTGACAGGTAAGTGGTATGTTATTGAGACCAGTCGGTGGTTGGAGAATTCCATTTTTGTTGTTTTGAAGTGGGAGATGTGGGGTTAGAATTTTGCTGGTGCTAGAATAAGGTCAATGCGGGTCATGGACCTTAATTGGCCATTGTGGACGTGGGGACGCATCATGTTTTCAAGTAGTGGGGCATGTCACGGCAGCACATCCATTAACCCAAGGGTGGCTTTTAGAATGCGTAGTTCTACGTGACCCTGTGGGGCGTGGGGTGAGGGTGGCCACCGGTCTGTTGGTGAGGTTAGCCAACAGTTCATGTCACCAATTAGGAAAGAATTGGGGGGTAGCGGGAGGGATTTGACCAATGAGAAAAATTCCCAATGCTCATGTGCACCGTTTGGGGCGTAAATGTTGACGATTGTGTGTGCAACATCAGCCCATGAGAAGGTGACAATGAGCACTCAGCCATTTAGGAATGTTTCTGAAGATGTAAATTTGAAAAAATTGTTTTTCTGAATTAGCACCCCACAGTGCTTTGACCAAAAGGATAGGGATGGTAGGAGCATTGTTTTCCAAGCTTCCTCAGAACCTCGTGGACAGTGGGACTCCTGGATGGCCAGGATATCCACGGGTAAATTGTTTTGTAAAAAACTCAGTTTCCTAGCCCAGGACAGGGAGGCCTTGAGTCCGGTGATATTCAGCATCCCTAGAGTGAAGGTTTCCCCCATCGCACCTTAGGTGCGAGGGGGTGGGCCCCCAGGCCCACCAGGCTCTTCCAGGTCCCCATGGGCTTTCACAGCAGCGCGGGTATTAGCAGCAATGCTATCAGGGTTTTTGTTAATTTTTGCGGAAAGAGTTGCGTTGGCTTTGGCCTTCACTTTTTGTTTTCCCGACGTTGGACGAATTTTTCTGCGGTGCGGATAATTTTGGTGCACCGTTGAGTGGGGCAAAAATAATTTTCGGTTGGGATAGGTCCCAAGTCAGTTTCAACTGGGGCTTGGGTGCAGCGATTGGGTGAGATCAAATCTCCCATCAAATCCTCAGATTGAGTGGCCCATTCAGCATGGGCCTCCCAATATGATCAGGTGATGGATTCCCAAGTTGCTTCCACCACAAAGGTCTCCATGTCCTCCTAGCGTTGTGAGTGTGGGATGGTGGTGGTGGCCTTAGCCGCTTCCTTGGCCGCAGTCCTATGGGCCTGCTTGGCCTTCTTCCACTCCTGCGGGGAGATGGGCTTTACCAATAGGTAGCAGCCTTGTGCTCCCCACAGGAAAGCCTCCTTGGTGCTTGTGGTTGGTTCGTAGTGCGCCTCTCCGCTGGCCATGGCCGCCAAGGGGTGCTCTTGGAATGTGACGCCCTCTTTGATGGGGCATGTGTGCGCCTTATGGCTGAACGCATCACAGTGGGTGCAAATGGGGGGTGCGCTGTCCACGGTTACCCAGAATGGGTGGGTGGTGTGCCCTGCATGTCAATAAAGGTGGAGTGCAGGATCTGGGTTAGGTCCTTCACGATCTCCTCAGTTGGGGTCAGAACTGTGATGGCTTTGCTGGTGCACAGGTGTGGCATCAGCGTGAAATGTTGGATTTCAAAAGATTGTATTTCGCCATATATGGCGAGACCATCTTTCAGGTGCTGCTCCAAAATGTCATGTTTTACCTTAGTAGGCAAAAAGTCAAACGTGAGGAAAATTTGGTTTGATTTTGTCCATCTGGTGCATTTAGTTTTGATGACCCATTGCCCTTCAGGGAGGTCGACCACTATGCGCACCGCTGCAGCCTCATCTGCTGCTATTTTGCTTTCGAAACCTAGGTCCAGCCAACCGTGCAACATGGAGTGAGGTGCAATGTACACCGCGGTTGGGAAAATTTTGTGTACATCTTCACAAAATTTTTCCCATAGGGCCGTTTTTTGGATGTCCAGATACACATGGACTCCAAATTCCACCGACGAAAGTGGCTGGGAATGTGGTGTGTTGATGTACTGGTTGCATCGTGCTTGCCACACGAGTATCTCCAGGGAAATTGTGACCGCCAGTTTTTTTTAGATTTTTTTCTATTCCGCCAGATTCTCTGGGGCATTTTTGAACGTTAGAGGCCGCGGGCCTTCCACCTGCTCCTCTTGCCTTGCTTGCCCAACTGCTCCCAGACATGGGCGCAGACTAATCCCCTCTATGAGATTATCAAACTAGATTTAGTCTTGAATTGAATAGGTTGCAAAGTGTTTGCAACGAGAAAGAAAAGTCTTCAAAGGGTCAATTGTTGATACAGTTTAGAATTGGATATCTCCAATGAATTTTTTATCTTATTAGCTGGGATGTCAATCACTATTTATGATTAGAATTGGTCATCTCAAGTGAATTTAAACATCTGGGTAAAACAAAAGTTGGTTTGAAAGGGGAACAACCAATTGATGCATGCTGGGCGTTATTATAGCTGAATTGGGCCATGAGGAGATGGGAAAACCAATATGAATGATCTGCAGCAGTGTAACACCTGCAGGAACTGTTCTAAGCACTGTTTACTCGTTCAATCTGCCCATCTGATAAGGGGTAATAGCCAGTTTAACGACAGGGCGAATCTGAAAAGTCTATCACAACTCTTCCCATAAGAAAGAGGTAAATTGGGGCCCCTGATCACTATTAAATCTCTTGGGGGACATCATGAAGAGAAAACGCGTGTAACATGAAGAGCCTAACCATCTTTGCCGCAGGTATTGTGGTCCTACAAGGGATGAAGTGGGCGAACTTTGTAAAATGGTCCACCACCACCATGATGGCGTCATAGCCTTCAGAAGCAGGTAACTCCACAATAAAACACACCAATAAGGAGGTCCAAGGCCCTTCATCCTTTTAAACTTGCATCAACAACCCTGTGAGGGGCTGGCGATTTGGCTCCACTTGGTTGCAGACCAGGAACTCTTTATTTTACCTGGCAACCTGCGTGACTAATCCATTCCAATTATAAGTGTGGCGGATAAGCTTAAGAGTCTTTGCTTTTCAGGGTGGCCAACGTGATCCCATCATGATGATCCGAGATAATTTCCAGGCAAAAAGTCCTGTGTAAACCCAGAAATGTCCCTGAAACCACACCATCTCGTCCTTAACATGGTATCCCCTAGTATTTTCTTCTTTATTCAACTTGCTCTTGCTGAGGACCATAGTATACTCAGCCAACAACGGTGTGAAAGGACTACCTTTCTAACCATACCATATTCCTCCGCATTTTCCAGAGGATCAAGAGCTGTCCCATGGTCCATGGGAGAGGGAAGTTTAGATGCAAATTTACCTGGAGGAATCACCAAGTATGTTGTGTACCTCTACCTCCTTAGGATTGGGAGCTAGTGCTTGATTTTGTCAGGGAAACTGGAGCACAGGAGGTCGCTGAGGGAAAAGACCCAGGCCAAAGGTGGGACAACAAAGCCAAGTGACCCAACAAAATGAAGAGACGTTCTAAATGGTCAGTATTATGCTTTCATATAAATTGGGAGAGCAAAATATACCAAACTGGCCACAACCATCATGATAAGAGGCCCTGGGAGCTGGGAAGGGTGGCTTAAAGTATAGGACAAAGGGCAGAAAATTAAGAAGTGAGGGAGCTGGCAGAATAGGTAGCAGAGTATTCAGAGGGCTCACATACAGAAGTAGGGGTGAATCATAGAGGAAAACGGACTCCAGCCATTGCAGAACTTTGGAGTGGTGTATTTTTACTTAAAATAACCAAAATACAGGAATTGTGCCCAAAATTTTAAGCTTTATTAAAAAGATCAGAGTATCTGAGAAAAGCAAAGCCTTTCTCAGCTTAAGATTTAGTTTATAAAAGAATTCACAAAGATTCCAAATGGTTTATGAAATCTGATCTGTGCACAAATTCTTTGTTTTTCAACAAAATCAAAATTTTTTAAATTTGGCCAAATTCCATAACCCCATATCTTGTAATTTTCAGGGTCATGGGCTCAATTCCCGCCTGGTTTTTTGCTTCAGATGGGCCGTTTTCCTCAGCCCTGGCTGGCAAAACCAAAACCCATTTTAAGTCAATGACCTTAGAGAGATCATCATTACACTTAGGGGTTCTGGTCTTTTCCCCAAGGGCTTGTTGGACTTGGCTTTGGTAGGACAGATAATTTTAGGAATTATGTCACTAGCCGTGACAGGTTTTGGCTCAATGCATCCACCAAACCATTCTCCTTGCTCTTTGTAAATTTATAAAAAATGCAAATTGGGCCAGGGTCTCCTGCCAGCGGGTCTGCTGTGGGATCAAGATATAAGGTACGTGGTAGTACAACAAGGCATGGTCAGTATGTGCGAAAAAGGGTGGGAAGAGCCATAAAATTAATGACTCCAATAAGTCAGCGCCTTAACCACTGCTAATAAATCTTTATCATATACAGCGTAGTTTAACTCAGTCAGAGACATCTTCCTGGAAAAATATCCCACTGGATGCTCTATTCCATCATCACCTAATTGTAATAGGACCGCTGCTATGGCTAAATTGAAAGCATCAAAAGCTACAATAAGCTACTTTTTGGGGTCAACATGGAGGAGGACAGACATGGACAACTGGGTGCACTTTACTATTTAGAAGGCATCCTGCAAAGTTGGGTAACACTGGGGCACTTTTGCCCTACTCGCCTTATACAAGGGCGCCGCCACTTTATAAAATATTTGTTGTAAATTTCTTAAGGAACTTACACGTCCCAAAAAACCTCCTCAAATTCTTAACTGAAGTTGGGGTGGTCCATGTGGAATTGCCTTCTCCTTGTCTGGAGCTATCATGTGACCTTGGTCAAACACGTTGTTGCCCAAGAAGGTGACCTAGGAATTAAATAACTCACACTTGATGATTTTCCTCATAAAGTTTGGCTGCCCTCAAACTCTCCACCACTTGCCACAAGTGTATAGCATGGGGCTCTTGTTTTGGGGGAAACACCAAGATATCATCCATGTAAGCCACCGCGCACTCACTAGCAGGCCCCATAAAGCCACATAAATATGGCGTTGAAAGATAGCTGGGGAATTTTTCAGCCCAAAGGATATATCTCAAAACTGTAAAATTCTTTTTTTGGGTGTAGAACGCGGTTAGCCACTCCTGGACCTTCTTAATCCATCTCTGATTGAACGCGTTTAAGTAGTCCAGTTTGTAGAAGACTTTCGCCTTCTCCACATAATGAGCAATTTGAGAATCCAATGGTATGGGATGCAATTCTTGTAAAGTGACATTGTTGAGATTCCCATAGTCTACACATGGGCGTAAGGTACCATATGAACTTTCCACAAAGAGAAGTGGAGAGAATACTGGGGAGTTATTCTAAAGTGTCGCGTTTTTAGCTAACTGCTCCATAACCCACACATCTAAGGCTGCTTCCTCCCATACATTCAAAAAGTAAATGGGAGAAAATATATGCAACAGATCAATGGTGAGCTTGAACTTGCAAGCAAGCTCTGAATGAGCTGGTAGTACATTGGCTGAGGCCGCATTAAACAAAGTTTCCATCCCCTCCAAACAGGAAGGTAAGGGTACCTTCAGAGAGGGCTTCAGTAATGGAGCAAGTCTGAGAGTTTGGATATTGGGCCAGTGGGGCAGGTCACCCTGAGAGTTTGCTTCCGACAAAGGAACAACTAATTCATAACCATTTTTAAAGTTAAGGAAAAGGTATTGTCTTTAAAGTTTTTTTCTGACGTCAAACTTTAGCCACAGCTCTACACCCAAAATAATGGGGTACAAGAGGTTTTTGATAGCTTGGAAGCGGTCAGCCAAATAGTATTTGCCAACTTGATAATCCACTAACCTCAGAGCTTTCAGCGTGGGAATACTTTGGGAAGACCCTCACCTAACCATAACACCTGGAAAGTAATTTAACTCAAGGTAGTCAGCCAGGTCTTGGTCAAAATTCTCAGAGGCTCATGTATCCACCAAAACAGTTGTGCTGATTTTCCTTAAAGGGTATGGAAGGGTAGCGGCCAACAAAAAATATCTTAAGTAATCTTTATTTAAAGCAGAAAACGCCAAAATCTCCCCAGAAAACTCTATATCAGGCATAAGCATTCCTCCAGGATTTGTTTCCACATCATAGAATGGAGAGGGATAGTTGGCCACTCTTACTACTGAGGTCACATATCCCACCATATCTTCAGCAATTGCATAAACATTTTTATATTATAGAAGTAACTCCTTTTACACCGCATGTGTTCTGCAGATCATGGTAGGTTCAAGCGTAGGTTATCTGGGGTTATCTGATATACTGAAATGGGTCCCAAACTAAAGATACAATAGATGATATTTGGCTTGTTTTTGTATAAGAAATTGCTGTTATAAAACGCGCTTTAGGATGTGAACGACCCTACACCCATCTAGCGGTGGGTTGTGCATCATTATCCAAGGCCATTACCGCCATGCCCTTTATCAATGATCCTCCCTGCATCATATGAATGCCGTTCCAAGAAAAAATCATTTTGATTATATTGTTTTTGTTAATTTTAGGAAAAAGTTGGGTGATCATGACACTCATATTGAATATTTTTTAAGTTCACCAGGTATGGGCAAGAAGGGTGGGTACTTCCCAGTTGGAGGTAGCAAGGTTAACGATGAGATGCACCAATTATTGACAAAATTAAAAAACGGTAGTAAGCCCCACTGTGGCCATGACTAACAGCTGGTGCACCTAATTTACACTTCACAAAAGTCCCACATGGAAATTTTAGTGCACGTAAAAAAGTAGTTGGTCGTCTAATGTAAGGATAGTGTATGTGATTCTCCCATTCCCAGCGAGGTGGTGTAAGATGCACAACCACACCGCCAGGGAACTAGTTGTTAGGATTATGGGAAACAGGGCACCGCGGAGGATGCCAGAGCCAAGTAACCCAGGGGCAAGGATGTACAACGTGGTGTAAAGTAGTTGGTAAGAAATATAAACAACACTTGGGTGGACCCCAATTGAGAGTCCAAACCCAAGCAGAGATCTGTGCTGGAGTGCTTGGGTGACTCGGTCTGGAGGGGACCAGGGGGTCCAGCGATGCACCTGATCCAGTAGGTAATTTCATAAAAATAAAACGGCCAACGATGTTAAGACCTCCCATGGAAGTCCATGCACAGGTTCATCCAAGGGATCATATTTAAAAAAACATAAACAAACGGGAAATTTTGTTAAGGAAGATGACTAAAAAGGAAAGTTGGTATCAAGAAGCATACTTTAAGCAATGGGTGGTGAGTCATCAACTGGGGAAAATATGCTAAGCCTAAATGAACTAATTGGTACACCTTAACATTGGCCAGGGTACTGTAGCTCGAGGTTGACCAAACTTTGAGTGATTGATTGCAGGCTGAGCCATTCCATTTGGCAAAGGTGAAAATTGAATGGGCATTGAACACCCAATCTCTGAGCAACCAAACTGAACTGTCACCATTAAGAAGATAGCTAGTGCATTTTAACGCCCTTGCTGTAACGTAGGGCTAAGAATCACGCAGTTCCCTGGACCTACTTGGGAATATCTAGCCTGCACCTAGCGTTGGTCCAAGGCATGCCTTAAGTCAGAGAGGTCCTGCAGCTTGAACTTTTTGGACTCTTGACGTCCAGCCTTATCTTGGCAGTTGGTTCCATCAATGATGTCATGTAACTTTGAAACTAACCAGCTCATTGCTTTAATGATCCGCCCTATCTTGCATGGTCATATTTTTCAATTCATTAAAGATAGATACCCTGAGACTGTAAAAAACTTGCATTTACTTTCCTTCTAAGGAGGGTTTAGCTCTTCATCTTAGTTTTGATAGGGTGGTTCCTCAAGTGGAGATAGTCATCAACAAGGTGCAGGTCATGGCCACCCTGGACACTGGCTCCCTAATCAATGTAATTTCTAGTATACTTATCAGGAAGATCAAATTTGCATCTGACCTGGACTACTCCCAAGAGTATGGGACGGTGGGGCCTGCCACCACTTGTTCTAATGATCCTAATCCTTCTTACCCTTCTGTTATGGCTAGCTTATCTTGTCAGCCCCCTCTGTGGCTTTGGAGTAAAACTATTATGCCTTGGTCATTGGCACTAAGTTTCTCATCAAATACAACGGAACTATCAATCTGAATCAGGGTTACCTTTCCCTGCTCAACTATGAGGTGCCTATTGTTCTAGCCAATAAAGAGCAACCCAAAAAAGTAGTCCTGCCTGGTCAAGTACCCTTCTTCTGCACTATTATTTCACTACACCACATCCAGGCGCCATACAAAACTGCTTCCAGAGTCTGTGTACGCCCAGAAGGCATTCCTCTTTACGCATCAGAGGAGATGGTAGTTAGGTATGGAGAGCAACGAGTGTTTGAAACCAAGATTACTTTCTAAATCCCACAGAACTATTTATTTCACTTAACAAAAATTAACAGAGTAATTCATCTAGAGCCCCAGGTACTACCTGGAATACTATATCCTGCCTACCAGCTTCCTATCAATATTTTTCTGGGAAACCCCAACAAGCAGTAAATGATTGTGAAAAAACACCAGGAGTAGGAAAAGGTTTGCTCAATCTCCTTGGTGATATTGCGAAAGTTCACTCATTGGTCTATGTTAGAGAGATAGGCCTACCTATTGACAAATTGTTGTGTGCTTTTTACGATTTTCATTTCTCAAAAAAACTAACCTCAGATGAGCTTAAAGAAGTGAACTCCATATAGATACCTATAATGATATCTTCTCCAAGTCTGTTCATGATTATGGGCACATGAAGGATTAAAGCCACACAATTGATGTTGATGATGCCAGTCCCATTAAATCTAAACCCTACTGCAAGTCAAAGGTCAAGGAGAAACAATTAAGGATGGAGCTCAAGCAATTTCTGATGCTGGGTTACTAGCACCTTCCCAAAGCCCTTGGGAGTCTCCCTTACTAATCATTAAAGATAAAAATAGAGGTTATTTGGTAGTTATGGACTACTGTAAACTGAACAACTTCTCCAATAAAGACAGCAATCCCATCTCTCACATTGATGATGTCCTTGCACAATTCTCTGGCTCCAAATTCTTATCCGCTATGGATTTTGCTTGCGGAGACTGGAAGATGGACCTCTCCCAACCAGATCAAGAAAAATGTGCTCTTATCTGTTGTGAAGGCCTATTACAGCCTACCTGGCTACCCCAAAGATTGTGCAATGCACCCGACTCATTACAACATGCAATGGATCATATCCTATAGAATCTTATGCTGAGTTTCATATAGTCAATTTCAATAACATCCCGGTTTTTTTTAAATCTTTCAATGAGCATCTTACTCATTTAAAAAAGTTTTCCAACGTTTAAGCGCCTCTAAAATTAAACTCAAGTCTTTAAAGGTCTCTTTTTTCCAGAAGAGTCTATATTTCCCTGAACATGCCATATTAAAAGTTGGAATTTGGCCTTTGCAAGACAAATTGGAAGCCATATCCAAAATGCCTCCACCCCAAAACCTGAGAGATATCCAGTCTTTCTTGGTATGTTGGGATATTACTATCAGTTCACTCCCAAGTTCACTCAGCTCAGTGAGCCCCTCGTTTGACTATTGGCAAAAACACTGCTTTCTCTTGGGTGTGGAACAAATAGCTTCGTTTGAAATGTTAAAAAAAGTTGCTTTAACAACGACTCATCCTTCTCCACCTTGACTTTGGTAAACTATTCCTTATGTTTTCTGATGCCTCTGACTATGCCAGCAGAGCTATCCTGGCCCAATTGATGAAAACAGCTTGGATCATCCCATGTCATATTTTAGCAAGATGCTATCCAAGGCTGAACGCAACTACTGCATCACTGATAAGGAGTGTCTAGCTGTCTTACTAGCTGTAAAATAATACCGCACCTTCCTTTATGGAACTACCTTCATTGTGGTTACTGACCACGCCTCCCTGAGTTGGGTCCAAAATATGAAGGATCCTACTAAGAGACTGGATTGTTGAGCCTTAAAGCTATAACACTTTGAGATGAAGATCAAACACCATGCTGGAACCCACTATATGAATGGTTATTGGTCGACCTGCTTACCTGTTACTCATCTAGAGAATAGTAAACTGAGAGACTGCATTATCTTCTTATGGCTCCTGAAATTTGGGACGATGAAGATGACCCCATTAAGAAGGTGTTAGCCAGACACTCCCGCAATATTAAGATGGAGAGGAGGTATCTATAGAAAAGTAGGGGTTAACTGGCTTCCTTATCATCAACCCTCTGAACGAGTACCTGCCATCATGGAGGCCCACTCTACTCTTGGGATTGGCAGCGTGAGAAAAATGTATGAGTGGCTCAAAGACCTGTACTATTGGGAAGGCATCATTTAACCTATTTTGAAGTCCTGGATGCATGTTTAACCTGTAAAAAACAATCCTGACTCAAAATAAAACACCAGTATCAACCTACTATACCCAACAACCTTTTCACATGATTATTTAGATGTGGTATGTCCTCTACCCCAGACTACCAGTGGAAATCTTTGCATGCTGGTAGGTATTGACCACTTCAAAAGATGAATTGAAGCAGTGGCTCTCCCTGCCCCAACTGCCAAAGCTACCACAAATTTCCCCCATCAGTCAATTTTCACCCGCCATGGTTGCCCTCATGCTCTCCACTGTGACAATGGTAAGATTTTCACCTCCAGAGTGATCAAGGTCCTTTCTACCTTCATTAAGGCCCAACAAATCTTCTCTGCCCCCTATAATTCTTCTACAAATGGTAGAGTAGAACGCGTGAATGGAGCCTTGGTAGCCATCCTATGAAAGCTGGCCACATAAGATCCTCTAGACTGAGACCAGTTCATGCCCAGTGGCCTGAAGGTATACCAGATAAGTTTTTACCAGATCCTTAAGATATCTCCCTTCCACATTCTATATGGATGAGAGCCTGAAGTACCTGCAATTTTCAGCTAAAGATGTCTTTACTGCAAGGACTGATGATCCTGACAAGGCCATGAGGAGTTTGGTCTTGCATATCATTCAACTATAATCTGATAATATTACTAACCTAGAAAAAACTGTCACCAAATAGGGTCAAGCTGAAAATAAGCTCAGACACCCCTTACCCTATTAAAAAGTCTCTAATTTGGTGTTGTATTACCATGATTAAATCACCCAGAAGCGAGAAGCTGGGTCCATCTGGGAAGGACCCTTTGTTGTCACCTACAAAGGAGGTGATGAGTATTCCATCAAGTCTCTTACACCTGGGATAACTATTAACCCAGTACATGGACTATTCTAAGGCCCTATTTGTCCCAACATTCTTGAGGGGGTAATGTTGGACTATCAATAGTTTGGCTAGATAGTAAAAATGTCTTGGTGTCAACTCCTTCAGTTTTAATATAAAACTAGGGACTAGTTTACAGTGGAATCCTAACAATTAGAGTGATAATTATACTCCACCTTTTTCAGAACTGAAGGGGTCCAGAGGAGTGGAAATATTATATCCTCCAATTGCCATTTAGGAACTTTATTGTTCACCCAATTACTCCTATGTGCAAGATGGTTTATTGACGCAATTATATTAAAACGATCCCCCATGGGTATGTTATTCCAAGGATCAAACACCCATCTAAAGTCTAAGTTTTATCAAAATTTGAAAAGCCAAATTGGGATGCCCTCAGCCTAATTCAGATTCTAATGCCTCCCTATAATAAACTTTAATTTAGTGTATTTACTAAGCAAGATCAATGTATTAGGGTTCTTCTTCCCTGATCCCCCAGTTTTTATCATTAAAACATATTGAAATCAAAGCTCCCCATAGTGTATTATAATTAAACTACTTATATTTAAATATCCAACATGAATAAATAATCCAGTGACAGTTATATTTTCAGAATCCTGTGCACCTAGCACCTGCAAGCATAAAAATCACCAGATTTCTAACATTTTCTTAACTAAACAATAGGTTAAGATTTTAAAGATACACAATGCAGCTAATTAGAAAAGTTTCTAAACAGCATTTTCATGTCATACATCAAATTGATTAGCAAGTTCCAAATAATGTTGCTGCATGAAAATAAAATTTAACATTTTTAACAAAATGGCCATTTAGACTCCCCTTAAAGAGCTTTATACTGTAATTTGGGTGTATATCTCGCTCCATTAAAAAGACAAGTCTGCTATTCTAAAGAAATATGAGAGTAAGCTATATTATGATTGCTTTGTAAGAGATAGCCTAAAATATTGCACTTGTGAATTCCCTTATTTTAAAGCAATACATTTTAATAAAGGTCTAGGTTTCTCAAGTAAAAATAATATTTAAATTTTTCATGTTATAAATGCTATAGGGTAAAACTTCTTAGATTATGAGAGATACTTTGAAAGAAGGAAAATTTACTTTAAGCTTAAGTTGATTAATTCAACTATGTTATAATAGGGATAAGCTCTAGCCTGCATCTTATATTAGATAATTTGTAAATAAATGAAATTTATAATCAGTATTTCTTTGTTGTATGGACTCACTACCACTGCCCCCTTAGTTTGATACTAGTAGATGAACTTTGGGTAGGGGACGATTTTGACTGTGTTGGTTTTGCGCGCCAATGCCCCGAACCGAGATAACGAATAGCAAAGGCGGTCCATGGAGTTCCTGGCCTATCATACGCCGCGCATGGAGGTTTTCCGGGTTTTATCCTCCTTTCCCATTTTCTTCACTTCCCTAATCGGTGCGGTATCGTCCTCAGGTCGACCCACCTCGAATAAAATTAAAAAGTATTTCTTTGTTGTTTACTTTATAGTAGATATGAATGGTTATAATTGAAGTTTTGAGGTATGACAGATGTTTAATTATAAAATTTTTTTATATCTTGGCTCTATAAAAAGTAATTTATATGATGTACAATCTATTAATTTTCACCTTGACACAGTAAATTTTTTAAGTAGCGGAGTTACCCGTGCTTCGCTACGGTTTCTATAGAATTTCAGGTGATTCGAATTAATTAATTTAGATTTTATATATAGTTAAGCAATAACTACTCGGCCAAATCTAATTGCTCAATCGAAGCAACCAAAACCACCAACCACTCAGCTAAAACTAACTGAACTTATCAAATCAACCAATTACTAATCACCCCCAAAGCTAAATTGTATCCTGTCGATTCGACCAAAAACCATCAACCCACTCGGCCAAGGAAAATAAATATATCAAATCAATCAAATTCTAAATTATTTTAGTTTTTATATTGGTAGATAGCTATCAATAAGTTCAGAAACCATTAAACCTATTAAAAATTCAAACCTCCAACCACTTAGCTAAAATCAATAAAGCCTGCCAAATTAACTAAACCATCAATCACTTACCTGAAACTATTGAGCCTATCGAATCAACCAAAAAATAAACCACTACTCAGCAAAAACCAATTACGGAACTTACAACAGCCACAAACTACCAACCCCTTATCAAAAACCTATGAAAAAATCGAATTAAATGAATATGAAAATACCCAGCCAAATTGCTATATAATTATATTAGAAATATATGTTCTAGATCTTAAATAGAACTGATATTTAAATTTATATGATTATTTTAAATAATTACATATTAGCATTCCGTTCCCAAACTTTATAGAATACTTGTGCCATAGAATACTTGTGTGAAGTTTGGTGATTTTTTGGTTATTTGCTCGAGATAATGCATCCGGTATAAATAAATAAACAGAATGATAGTTTTGTAAAGAAAAGTTTGGCTAATTCTTGTTGATACCCAGTTTAACACAGATTTGTTTGTGGGCTTTAAGTTTACCTGATGATCCTAATCAATTCTTTTTAATATTTGTAGATGGTTATCGATAATATTAAAAAATCAAATTATATTGAATCAATATAAAATTACCAACCATTCAGCCATACCCAATTAAACCTATCGAATTAACTAAACCACTTGACGCACCAATGCCCCGAACCGAGATAGCGAATAGCAAAGGCGGTCCATGGAGTTCCTGGCCTATCATACGCCGCGCGTGGAGGTTTTCCGGATTTTATCCTCCTTTCCCATACATTCGATTTCCCTTAATCGGTGCGGTATCCTCATAAAATACTTTTAACTAAACCACTTAGCTAAAATAATTAGATTAAAAATCAACCAATCACCAACCGCTTCGTAACCAAAACTAAATGTATCGAAACAACCAAAATCACCAACCACTTACCAAAACCAATTAAATTATCGAATCAACCAATCACTAACTTCTTTATTAAAACCGTTAAGCTTAATCAACCCAAAACCACCAACCGCTCGACAAAACCATTTAAACTATCGAATCAACCAAATATCAAACTTCTCAGCCGTAACAATATACCGATTTCCATTAAAAACATATAAAATTTTAACTTGTTACATATACAACTATTCACTTTAC
>JAKSZP010000353.1:0-97369 GCA_022478985.1 Massospora cicadina | reverse complement strand
GACCTCGTTATTCCCTATTTGGGTGATGATTGGTCCTATATGGATGCCAAAATTGCAGTGACAAAACAGTTTGGAGGGCCTGAGAAATTAAAAACTCAAAAAAGAGAGCTTCTTAATATTGAATTCAAGCATAAAGACTATTAAGGACTTTGCAGATAGATTTTTCCTTGAGGCACAAGTTCTGCGTGGGTGCAATGAAATAGATATGTTTGACGCCAAGATTGCAATGGAGCATGCAGTTATGCCCTTCCATGAACTGCACAATGTTTTGATACCTGAATTTAATGGAAGCTTGGAAATCCGAGAGCTTACCAATTACTTGAGAATCTGTTCCCGTAAATTCAATACCCCTAATTGGGACAAAGATCAGCAAAAAACTCAATTTTTGGTCCCAAAAAGCAACACTATGTCCGACCAGGGGAAAAATTACGAACTACAAACCAGAAATTTGAGCAAAAGCAGCAAAAAAGGCCAATTACATGCCACTACTGTGGTCAAAAGGGGCACTTTGCTAGAAAATGCTTCACAGTCCAAAAAAAAGCTTGGGGTCAACGTTGCTCTAGAAACCAACAGTGACAGTGAGGCGGGAAAAGAGCAGGTGGAGTAGAGGTAGAATGCTCTAACTCCACCGCTATTCAAACCATTCCACCTGACCCTGGTGAGCTCTTTAGAGCTAAAAATGTTGCCAAAGATAACCTCCACCATATTGTGGCTAATGATTTCATGATGGTCACTACTCAGGCCACAGCAAAAGCAACTAAACCCTTGAAAATTACCAAAGAAGCCTGAGTAGAGGTATCAAAACCTTACGCAAAGCAAATTATTGATTAGGGTTTAGACCTCCAACATAGATGTTCAACTGACCTCACTAAGCTTAACAACGTTCAAGTAGCTATTCCTATGAAGACCTTAGCAGATAACTTCCTAGATATTTGCTCAAGCCTGAAATCACACCTGGAATCTGGCAGCAATCACAGCATTCATACAATAAATACCTCTGAAAACTACTCTGAATGCACTTATGTGGACATAGCAGTGAACAAGGTGCGAGTTCAGGCCATTGTCAATAGTGGAACTCCTATCAATATATTCAGTAAAAAATTAGTTAAAAAACTGAAAATTGCGCCCAATGTTACCCACTGTCAGGAATATGGAGCAGCTGGAGCGCATACAACTAAATTGCTGGGTGCATACAGTACCCTACCTCTCAGATTTGAACCTATTGTAGTGACAGCACCTGCTATAGTATTGCTGAATATGTTCTATGACATCCTAATTGGGACTAATTTCCTATGGAGATATGGAGTTGTTACCAATCATAAGTACGATACTCTCACCATTCTTGGCCAGGTTATTCCACTTTACTATAACCAGGATGGACTTTTGAGAAAAAGAAATCCAGCCTATTCATAAATATGGCTTACAAAGCTGGAGTCGTCCTGATTGAGTATGTCAAAGCGCGGTCAAAGATAAAAACACTACCCATTCAGATTGATAAGATAAACGGCATTCCACTTCAATCAAATCAGAGCATCACTATACCATCCAGAGAACAAGTAAATATACCAACGGGACTAACAATTAATATCCTGGAAGGACTTTATGGTGAAGTATATCAACCATGGTCTAAATCTCAATTTGAAACAAACATTGCCCCTGGTATTATTATTCCTGGCCACGGAGAAATACATATCTTATGTGCAAACCTGCAAAATCAGCCCATTTCCATCAAGTGACATCAAACAATCGTATTTCTGCATCTGTTCCCTACCTCAGAAATTCACTCATTCCATGAGTTTGGAACTTTTGTCAAATTAGGGCTCCACAATAAGGACCTACTCAGCATAAATAATGTCATCCCTATGGCCAACTTAAGCAACCTGACCAACTCTTAAAAAACCAATCTCGGGAGTTATTCTCAAAATATTGGGAAATATTTGCACAAGATGATTTTGACTTGGGGTGTGTAAAGGTTGTCACCCACAAAATAATACTGGAGATCATAAACAAATTTGATTACATTTGATTAGATGCTCAAAATCATCAGAAGAAAATGTATCCAAGGATATTAAGGAACTCCTCAATTGCGGCATGTTATTACATTCAAAAAGTCCATGGGCAGCATCAATTCCAATAGTGAAGAAAAAGGATGGAAGTAACCAAGTAGTCATTGATTAATAGAAGTTAAACAACATCACAAATAAGGACTTGTACCCTCTGCCATAAATTGATGATGCTTTGTATAGGCTAGGGGGCGCAAAGTTCTTCTTGGCAATGGACCTTATCAGCAGATATTGGCAAATAAATTTTCCCAAAGAGGAGCACAAGAAATGTGCAATTGTAACCCAAGAGGGCCTATTCCAGTTGATGAGAATGCCTCAAGGGCTCTGCAATGCCCCAGCTACATTCCAACGGGCAATGGACACAATCCTGGGAGATTTGAAGTTGTCATGTGTATAGTGTACCTTGATGATATCAACATTTTCAGCCACACTTTTGATGACCACCTGGAACACTTAGAGGAGGTTTTCAGAAGGTAGCTGTTGAAAACCTAAAAGTCAAGCCCAGAATATGTCAATTTTTCAAAGACCAACTGGAATACTTCGGATTTGCAATTGATAAAGTGGGTCTTCAGCCCCAACCCTCTAATCTAGATGCCATCTCCAAAATAAAATGGCCCAAATCCAATCACGATATTCAAGTATTCCTAAGAATGTTTGTGTACTATCACCTATTTATTATCAATTTCACACAACTTTGTGAGCCACTTTTCTATCTACATAAAGATAAGGTCTCATTCTACCAGACTTTAGATTGCCAGGATGCATTTAACCAACTCTGATTGGCCCTATTGGGCGCGCTTGTTCTTAAATACCCAGACTTTGATCATTAATTAACATCCAAACTCATGCATCCCTAACAGCAGTGAGGGCCGTGTTATCCCAAGTTTTAGAAGACGGTGAAGAACATCCAGTTGCCTTTGCTAATCTGACCTTAATTGTTGATGAAAGGAACTACACGTTGACGGAATGAAAATTCTTATCTGTCATATATGCTTGCAAGCAATTCTGGGTCTACCTTCATGCCACTCATCTTAAAGTTGTTACCAATCATGCTTCCCTAAGATGGTTAAACAACTTAAGAGAACCTGAGGGCCGATTAACTTGTGGGCATTAAAGCTTCAAGCTTATGATTACACCATTGAGCATCAAGCTGGGGCAAAACATCAAAACGCTGATTGCCTATCCTGACTACCCACCATTGCAACACTTAGTCAGGCCACCTATGAGTTGTTTATGAAAATAATCAGCGTAGAGTATCAAGATGAGCCTTAATCCATCCAAAAATATTATCAAATCTACAAAAAAATACAATTATCAAAAATGGGATGCTTTACAAGATCGTCGAGGGCAAAAAGTATATTTTCCCAAGACCCTCAGCCCAAACAGACCTAATAATGGTGGAGCATAAGGCCATAGGGCATGGCGGATTTAAGAAAACAAAATAGCATCTAGAGCAATTCTACTACTGGGAGTCAATGCATTTTGACATTCAAGAAATGCTAGAATGCTGTGCAGAGTGCCAAGGTGAAAAAACGTTCTGAAAACTCACATCTTACCAGCTTGTTCATCCCAAGTTTGCCTGGCACACTCTATCTATTGACTTTGTTGGCTCACTTTCAACAAGAAATATGAATGCCAAGTACATAATTGTAGCCATCGACCACTTGACCAAATGGTCCAAGGCCAAGGCCATTCAGAAAGCTGGAGCGGCAACTACTGCCAAATTCATCTTTGAAAACATCATCCACAAACATGGATGTCCCCAGGTTATTCTGATCAATAATGGAACCAACTTTACCGCCAATGTCCTTGCCAAGCTCAACCAATTAATGGGAGTATGAGGTGTGCTTTCTGCTCCCTACATCCCAAAACTAATGGGACTGTTGAGCGCGCAAACAAGACGTTGGTGAACATTATCCAGAGATTAACATCAGCCAAACTATATTAATGGAGTATTTATCTAAGTTCGGCAGTATTTGCCTACATATCTCCTATCATTCATCAACCAGGATGTCTCCATTTCAAGTATTATATGGAAGACACCTGGCCCTACCAACGCTGCTATATTTTGCCCTAGAGGGACCTGGAAAAGACACTTATACTCAGTATGTCAAGAAGCTTACAGATGCTTTAATCAAACTAAAAAGCTCAAGCATTTGACAACAGTTTTGCCAAGAAAAAGGTCCAACATCAAAAGGACTTAAAGAATTGCTACACACTGGCTGAATTTGAAGTTAATGATGAAGTTCTATTTTGCAACACCCATGGATTGGGCTGATTGCAAAAGTTAGATTGCATCTGGGTCAGGTCATTTAAAGTGATTGAGAAGACATCTAAGTTTATATACACTATTAAGGATATTAGGACCAGCCATATATAAAACTGATTCCATGCAAAATTCCTAAGAAGTTTTAACAAGCGGTCTGATTAAGAGAAGAAAAAGTTGAAAAAAAGAAATAAAAAGGAGAAAACAAACATTTTTATATATGATAAAAGTTTTATTCTAACTAATACTTTAGTTTACACTTGAGGCTGGGGAGAGGATCCACATCAACTTGATGGGTATTTGGGCCAAAAATAACAATAAGAGGAACATATTTAGATTTATCAGGCGTTTGGGCCAAAGTTACCAAATAGAAGACCCAACTCCATGCTTATCAGGCGTTCAAGTTGATGATAACAGATCAACAAAGGCTAATTAGAAATCTTAGGGCTTATGTTCAAGTCAAGTGGGGGGAATGTCAGATTCTGGTGGTTGACTTGAAAATAAACCTTTCAACAACCATCAGATTGGGCCGATTATCCTCCCAATGATTGAGCTAATACCTTAACTCTCACCTCAAAGCCTATTTCATCTACATGGCTTGGGCCAAATATCTAACTTCAATTCAATCAAGCACTTTATCAATAAGCTTGGGCCAAGTACACTCGCACATTATGGCCAATTATCTCTGCATCAAATTTTGGTAATTGGTTCCAATTATTGGGAACAATATCCAACAACTAGTATACAAAATTGTTTGGGACCAACCTGAAGTTAATGCTTAAAAGTCCCATGGACAATCAGATAATGTTAATGTAATCAATTTTCTGCCCTAAGGTGAAATTTGTATGTCAATCTGCATAATCAGCACAATAGCACTTTCACATGGACTTCCCAAAAGGGAGTACCTAGTGCTATTTAGAGAGAGGCCTGCCAACGTCATGATTAGGGGTATGTCATCCACTTTAATTGATGCAAAAATTCACAGAAGGTATATTTCATCAGAAGTATGACAAAACTCAAATCCAGAGGTTCCTAGGATAATTTTTCATGTTTTTATCTCAAATTTTTGTCCCTGAAATCCTCCAAATTTTGAGAGTATATTGCCACCAAAAAACCTAAGAATAGGTCTCAGTTGTGTCAATTCAAGGGCCAAGCTGAGGTGGTAAAATATCTGGTGAAATTTTGTGCTTGAATGTGGCCAGGAGATGCCTTAAAGGTATAAATACCGGCACTTGGCCTAATGACTGGTTATCAAATATAACCTTATAATAAAAGATAATTTATTTCATCTTTTCCCAGTTTTCTCATCTAAATCTTTTCTTTGGAAAAGTGTTGTCAAGCTGGAAGTACAAAATCCACAGCGTGTATCAAAACCTGCCACAGAAGAAGTTCCAATTTACATTAAGAATATTAAGCCCAAATTTGACCAGAAGAGTTGGGGCTATTCAAATATGCCTAGTGAGTTTCCAAACGGTGAGAATACTGTAAGCCACTGGCAATATTGAGGATCAATCTACAGAACTCCGTCCTAATTAAGCTTGCAGGATAATAATAAACAAGTGCTTGATCCTCAGAATTTTACAGCATGGAAAGCCTCAATGAGCTCTGAGCAGTTGGCACAGTCCTGCGCGCCAACCCAGATATTCTCGTAAGCTGGATAGTATTTCCATGTGACTAAAGATTGTATTGAACGGCGTGATCATCAGGAGGACAGGATAACCTCAACTTCAGCTTCTTCTGCGCCATTGATTACAAAGGGCTCTGGGTCCAATGGAATCTCCCCTTGAACAGGGACAGCTGAGAGACAAGGAAGACCGGATGTTGCTTCCAGTGGGGTAGCAATTTCAAATTAAAGGCACCATACACAAATTTCTTCCATCATATGGGGGCCCAATTGCTTACTTGCAATCTTATGAGATGGCACCTGCATGCACAAGCGTCATGTGTTGAGAATGACATGTGATCCACCTTTATTTTTGTGTACCAGGAGCCGCTTTTGATCTTCTAGTCAGATATAATCACTTATAGCCTTAATTAAGTGCTCCCAAACCAAGACTGTGAGGCACAAATGTTCTGAGTGTGATTGGCAGCGGCTGGTACCTCCGGGAGAAGGCATGGACCAACTGAAAACGATGGATTATATCCCAAGGTCGCTTCATATGAGGAGAAGACTGTAGATGCATGTGTTCCATTATTATTTGCAAACTGGGCAAGGGGAAGGTCGTCTGCCTAGGTATCCTGAGCGGCTACAGCGTAGTACCACAGGTACTGCTTCAAGACCTGATTGTCCGATTCATTTGAACATCCTATTGTTATATGGTATGCGGTGGAGAGGCATGGCATGATCTTCAAGATTGCTAAGAGCTTGTTCCAAAATTGCGCCGTAAGTTGGGGCCTGCAGTCACTGACAATTTCCTGAAGAAGGCTGAACATTAAAAATACATGGCGCACAAAGAGGTAGTCAGTTTCTTTGAAAGTAATAGCGGAGGAGCATTGGATAAACAGGGAGAATTTAGTGATGTGGTCTATGACCACCATGACCACCATGAACCCCTTGGAGCTGGGTAGCTCAATAATAAAGTCCACGGACACCAATGTCCATGGCCTTTCTGCCTGCTGCAGGAATAAAGAAGACCATTCCTATAAGACTGGTATGACTTGGCCTGCACGCAAGTCACACAGTCAGCAATTCATGCTGTATCATCTATTGACAGCCCTGGGAAAAAAAGGTATGCTTCACTAAATTGATGAATTTATTATTCTCTGGGTGGCCAAATGTGGGAGGATTGTGATGATCTTGGATGACTTCAGCTCAGAGGAGAGGAGGGCCCACACCTGCGAGCTTAACTGGATGAGCCCTCAGCCAAATAATATAAGATATAATTGAAAGTTGGTAGATACAACTGCTCCAAAAGTTCTGCCCTCTCTGCACATGCAATCTGCGCTGCTAAGACCTGTGACACCAAAGGCGCTTCTGGAGCCAAATCCGCTGCCAAAACTGTGGGAGGAACAATGGTCAGGATTTAAGTGGTGGAATGACTGTGAAAATATCCACCTCATCTGATTCAGCTGGGCAAAGTGTGGGATTGCAACTGAGAAAATATGGAAGGACATTCAGAGATCCCTTCACAAATTCATAGTTAAAGTTAAAGCTGCACAAATCCTAGTAGGTTCAGAACTATCGTATGCAAACTTCTGTGGCTTGCAGAAATAGAGGAGAGCTTGGTGGTCCATATGCAAAGTCAACTTGTGCTGAGCGCCTGTAGGAGATACACCAGTGGGTCGAGACCCAAGCCACAGATGCCAAGTTTTTATAATAGATGGCCCAGGATTGCTCAGTGGAAGTAAACTTGCAAGGAAAATTAGCGACCAAGTTTATCAACCCATCATGCTCTTAGAGAAAGACAGCCCCTACCACAGTGGAAGACACATTGCATGCTATAATATAAGTTTAGAGGGATCCACGTGCTTAAGGATGAGAGGCAATAAAAACACCTCCTTACTCAAATTGAATGCCTGCTGGCACTTGAGCATCCATCAAAAGGAGATGTTATTACTCATGAGTGAATGGAGAGAGGTAGCCAGCTGTGAGAGCGCGGGGAGAACTTTTTCAGGAATATAATGGTACCCAAGAAGCTTCTCAATTGCTTCTGAGTCGTGGGAGTTGTCCACTTGCAGATGGCTTCAGTTTACTTGGTGGGATAGCGTACCCATCTTTTAAGATGAGATAGCCCAAAAAGTTGACTTATTACCAATAAAACTTGCATTTTGATGGCTTGACAAACAAACCAGCCTTGTGCAGGACAGCCACTAACGCCATAAAGTCTTTTTCATGTTGCTGAAAGTAGGAGAATGTACCAGGATATCATTAAATATACAACTGCGCAGGTAAACCGGAGATCTCTAAGCACACTATCAATCATCCTTTGGAAGGTTGCTGGCACATTCTTCATCCCAAAAGGCATCACTCAAAATTGAATATGCCTTGACTTGTCCGGATAGCAGTAATCCATTCCTGACCTTCCTTCACCCAAATTTTTAAAGGCATAATAAGATCGAGTTTCAAGATCACTTGCAACTTGGTAATGGCTTGGCTGATTATCTGTTCCAATGGCAGTGGATAAGGGTCATGAACCATGGAATTGTTAAGGTGACCATAATCCACACAGTGACAAAGGAAACCATCTGCCTTTTTGGCAAAGACAATGGGAGTGGCAACAGGGGATTTCTCTTTGAACAACCAACCCTTCTTGAGCATGTCATCTATCATGCATTGAGGGCAGCCTCCCTCTCCACTGTGTGCGAGTATGACAGGCAGTTTATGCTTACTACCTCCACCATTGTAAAAAAAACTCAAATCAAATTCCATATGTTGGGAAGGCGGCAAGCCTGCTCAGAATCAAAAATACTTTGGTAGCCCATCAACGCAGTGGGAAAATCTGGCAGAAGTCCTATGGGGGAAATATGGGTTGTAACCAATCCATGGTTTTGAGCTTTGGTAAGGGTATCCAATAAAAGGGAACTTGCCCTCACCCTGACCATTGAAAAATGAAAGTGTGTTAGATTCCAAGTGGATTCTCTCATGCTGCTGACGCCACCAACCCACACCCAAAATCATCAGGAACATGAGGTTAGATATCATAAGAAGAAATCACAAAAACTAAACTGGTAAACTGTGAAGGGCACAGGGTACCATACCTTATAGGATGGCTGGGAGGCCGTCAAGGTGACCAACACTGCTGGACCCAAGTCTAAGTCAAGATCCAGACACTGGGCCAACTCCAGACTCATGAAGTTGCCCGCTGCTCCAGTGTCAACCAAGGCCTTGAAGGACACCTGGTGAGCCCCAATACTAATTTCAACTGGTAAGAAAAATTAGGCGTAATTTATTTTATTAACGAATATGGCCTTTTCTGCTGACACCAAAGAGATTACAAAGACAGGTAAGCTTGAGCACACTAACTCAGGTTCAGTGGTGGCGCCAGGACCTGGGACCAATACGGATAATGAATCAACGTTGGGAACAGAACTTAAGGCCAAGTTAGCAAATCCAATCATTAAGTTCCCAATTTGAGGGTAGACCAAGGGGAAAGTAAAGGGTAATAGAATAGGTTGACCATGAAGGAATTCTTCTAAAGCTATTTGAATACTGCTTATAAATTAGATATTGACCAGACAATGAACTGAAGGCAGGATACTGGCTGAAAATTCATAAGGAAGACGTTAACCACTACATTGTCCAGGTCAACAAGGAGGTTGGATAAGGCCAAAAACAAAGGACAGTTGTTTATGTCAGGGCAACAGCAATAAAGTTTAGACCGGCCTGCAAGTTAGGATTCAGAAGCACCCAAAAGGCAAACCAGAATGCCAAGGGGCATTGCTGCACAAACGACATTTAAGTATACAGGATATGCGTAACAGGGGAGTGCTGACGGGCCACAAATGCAAAGGACAACCCTGTGAGAAACCAAGCTTCTGCAGCTCCAGGGCCAATGGGCCTGGCTGTAGGGAGTTGCAAGATTGGGAAAAATTTCAGAAAGTCTTAGTACAATAAGCCCAAGTGACTACAGTGTGATCAAAATTAAAGATATGGCTGAGACAACCCAGTCAATATACAGGCCATGGGGCCTAATTGTAATTGTCACTGGGTTTGGTAAGAAAAATTTAAACTTAATTGAATAAATTTAAGTGTAGGAAGATTTTTTACTAGTTATAAATAAGAGAATTGACTCAATTTTATCGTTGTGTTATGACTGCTTAAATAGATGATCAATTTTGGGGAATAGCTTAGGAAATCATGGGATTGGGGCCCTCAAGATTCATCCTAACCCAGCAAACTTTGAGCAAGAAGGGGGGAAACAAACTTGATTTGGCCTAACTTTGAAAGTGTTGGTGGTGGGCCAAGTTACTGTTGGTTTGTCCACAGATGCAGAATTGCCAATTTTCTTCAGTTCTGATGACTGGAGTGAAAGCATCTCACCTGAAAGGCAGTGGAAACCTCCTAAGGCCACCCCACATAGGGGCAGTCCTATGAGGTTGGGAACAGGTTTGGGGCATCCAACCTGCCCACACCTGGTTGCTCCAGCATCCATTTAGCCAAGCAATAAATTTTTCATGTGGACTTTGATGTTTTTGGTGAGGGTTTTGAACTGGTGGCAAAATTTTCTGATGGCTTAATGCCATTGGCAAGCTTTGGCAAAGAATTGATACTTGACACTTCATTTGCTGAAAGTACATATATTTCAGGCTTTGTTGCCAACTATTTGGGGCTCTTGGGCCTTGATGCTGAAGGCTTGTTGCCATTAACTTCATTCAGACCTTCCGTTCTATGCAAATACTGACTCCCCAATAGCTTGGCACAAATCCTTTTAATTAGTATCAATTCATCCAAAGTTGATACTGGGATGGGTGGCAGAGTCATTAAAGGGTAAGCTGTTACTCAATGCTCATCCACCATTTGGGCAAGGTCACCCTGAGAGATGAGAGGGGCAGCTGTCCTTCTCAGACCCTTTTTTGTTGGGAAGGGGAACGTCACCCAATCCAAGTGGAGGGGGCGCTCCCCCAGACTTACAATGTCATCACTTACCTCTCATCTACCACATAGGCTAAGTTGCCCATGGCAATGAATGGGACAGCTGCTGGCTTTCTCACCTTCTTAGTATGAAATAGGACTCCTCTTAATTAAGCTGCAGGGGTTGCTCCCCAAGGCTTACACCTACCAATCAATATAGCTGAATTCAGACTTTACCTTTGCATATCTGATCAGATATCTGAGATAAAAGATGAAGTGGGCCAAGCCATAACTTTAAAAGCTGTACCCATCTAAAAAGCCTGCACCTCCGACCATAATCCTGGGTGGGCCTTTTACTATAGAGGTTATGGTTAAAGGATACCTGTAGGATGATACTTACTCTCTATATAAAAGACTTGGACCCCTATTATGAAGAAAAAGGATCCGTGGTCAATCTGTAAGTGATTTCTACCATGGGTTTAGTCTAAATCAAGGTAGTTACTATCCCTTATAATATCTACCAAGCTTCAAAATATTTCTATGAAGATAACGCCATATAAAACTAAAGCCTTAGTAAATGGAGTTTAGATCCTGTTTGACAATAGCCTCTATGGTTAGGTATACAGCTTCATGGCGGCATAACTCAAGGTTAGGAATATATCTAGACATCTAGAGTCCTTAGCATGGCTTGTGATAAATAAGAACTCAAGTGAAACTGATACAAGTTTATAAACCCTATGTAACTTGTATAGCATTGTCTCACTAATCAAGGGTTGCTTAGCCACCGGTGCCAAGTTTAGTAAAGGTTTAGATCAGCTTTAACTTAAGGATTTACCTATCTGGAGCTTTTTGTATAATCCATGAGTTTCACAATATCTATCCATCAGACTTGAATATTTAAACTCAGTAGCTCTAAGATATGACCCAAATCTCTAATGTACAGGCACCTTCTGTCATCCGGGGTATGATTTCGAGCTGCGTCTAGTTTGCATATAGCTATGCACTTATTAAAACCCATAACTTTTAATGGGCAATTTTTACTTCTCAGATTGCTAGCCAAAGTACCATTGTTAGTTATATGCAATGTATCCTTCACAGACAAATTTCCAGTGCTTGAGGTAGATATAACCCTCAAAAGCCACAGATTAACTATAGCCGGGTTGCAATCTAAGCCAAGTTCAGTTTAAGCCTGATAAAAGGTACTGCTTGGCTGGAGGAGCGTTGGGCTTTGCCCCAGTAAGGGTGAAGCCTCAACCTTGGGGCTTATTTTATTTAGTACACCAAGTTTACTTTGTTTTTGGCGGGCTTGCCTTGAATAAACGAGGTTCCTTTATTTTTATACTATTAATTGGGATGCGATGGGCCGCCAGACCTATTTAATAAGGTTCCAAAAATGTTGATTGGGGTAAATAGGGATGCTTATTTGGCCCCATCGATTACGTTGGAATAGCGTACCATTAAAATCCTTTCTAAGCTCAAGTTGAATATGCATGATGATTCTATTGTATCCCTAGTCTTTCCAGATACAGTTTAAATATCTCAATAATTTAATAAAGTAACCCCTTGCGCCCGTAAATCAGGAAAATGTAATGTTCCCTTAGGACATCTTAACCCCACCTTTAGTTGGTCAAGTCCCATTGCCTTATTAAGCCAAATAGGACCCCTGCACCACCCTTCTAGCAGGTCAGGTCCAAGCTACATACATCCTGCCAACGCAAGCTTCGTTGGAATTATACTGGCTAATAAACACCCCACCATCTGGGTGGTGGCCTGACGGAGAAAATATGAAATCGGTGATAAAATTAACCTTACAAACTTTAGCTTTAGCGGGACATATCAACCTAAAGCTAGGCAAAGCCAGCTAAAATTTCTATAAAAGCTAAAGGGCTGCCCCTAAAGTTTAAAGCACCAAAATATCATTACCCAATTTATTTTTACTCGAGATTGCAAAACAATCGGAATCCAGCAACCAATCAAATGGAATAAAAGTTACCCCTATAAGCTTTGAAAGTCAGTAATTATTATTTGGCTCGTTTATTAATCCTACAATTCCGTGCGCATCTTCTTGGGGGCAGGTAACACGTCTATCAAATCAGAATCTCGCGGGTTCTTTTCTGAGCAGGCGGATGACAACTGGACTTCAACGGGGTCAGGGCTCCGCTCGCTGGCAAAGCCATTCGCTGATTCCAGCGTTGGCCTTGGCGCAGTTTCTTCGGGAACGTCCTCAGCAAGAAGCTCGATAGGTTTCTCATCTATTAGGTCAAGCTTGGGCAGAGAGGGCTTTATATCGAACTCTGAGTTAACGCCCAATCGTTCTGGCGTGCCCTCTAGGGCAAGTTCATCAGGATTGTCGCTGAAAGCACTTGGCTCAGAGGATTTAGAATCTGAAGAGACATCACTTTCATCGGTATCCTCGACTGCGTGGGTTAGGAACGATCAGAAGTTTTACCAGAGCTATGTAAGTCCTTGGGAACGGTGGACTCGTACCACTCTTTCCACGGAATAATCTTGGCTCCAGAAAAGAGGGCAACCTTATCAGCTTCCGGCTTTGCTAGAAGCTTTTTCTCCCAAAGCGCCTCTACACTGCCCGTTGGGATCTTCGAAAAGTAGGCCGCCTTCTGCTCAGGGTTAAGCTCGGGATTGGCACACAACGGGATGGCTGAGGGGGCTGAAAACTCCATCCAGCACCGGGTATCGTCCACCCAATAAACCTTATCAACCCGCAACGGCCTATCTTGGAAGAGGGCGGCCAAATCTTGGGTCGTCACCCCTCTGGAAAAGCCCGAAACCAAAAACTTTTCAAACTTCACCTCCGGATCTATCAAAAATCAACAAGTCGCCCCAATAGCTTTTACGTTCATCCGGACCGGTCAGGTTTATGCTGTCGAACTCAGAAAGCATGTTGTATACCTTGTTCTGGTATTCGCTCAAAGCGCTGAAGTCAAACCCACGCGAACCTATAAGGCCGTTAAGTGGTCCCCAAAAAGCGCCCCACCTGAGTTGGGCTTTTGAATTTGCGCCAACATGTGCAGGAGAACTTTCCCAGTGCAGAAAGCATCGTGCCCAGCGTTATGAAACCCTCTGCTATCGTCCGTATCGGCCCTGCTTTTTTGTTCCTCGCCATCAAGGACTAGGTGGTTAGAAGCGCTTTAAGATTTTACTACCGATTTTAAAGTTGTCCTTCTGTAGAATGGTTTCTTCAAATTTCGCCACCAGTTTATCAAGAGCGGAATGGTTTTTCATCGGCTGCCAAGTAAAAGGATATATTAAAAGTAATTGAAAGGGCAATACCTTAAAATCCGGATGAAAACTCGCAATGTACTTTGTATCTAGAACCCTTAATAAAGTTAATCGCGTTTTAAAGCGGATCACTGTACGTGCCAAAGAGCTCTAAAACCTCCTTCTTAAACCCGCTCAAGGTAGAGGGAAGCCCATTTGCCAAAGTGATGTAGCGTAAAGCAGAGATCCATGTAGCAGTTGTGGCCAACCATGGGTTTTTTGGAGGCTATTAGCAGCTTTATTAGGGCCGTGAAATTAATGTCCATCGCAGCATGGCTCTCGGCCTTGATGCAATTAGAAGCAAAAGGCTAAAGCCCACCTCTTTAGCGTGAGACGGCGAGGAAACGTGCTTCTTTTGAACGATGAGCCCATGCCCATTTGAACTTATAGTGACCCCTTTACCGCAGCTAAATTTCGTTAGAGATTAAGCTTCAGCGATCTACATCTTATTCGACTCCTGGTACACCAGCCGGCGCTCCAGGGCAGATGCCGTGGCAACTTTAAGGGCAACCGCGGTGGAATCGGTAAAGAACCCGTGCAACTTCTCCCTAAGAGCAACGTTTACACGAGCAAAGCCACCCATACCTCAAAAGCGTCATGAATTCCGCGTTAGTAGGCCCCATAGCGATATCCGACTTGACGTAGTTTCCGCTTGGGCGCTCGATTTTCACGTTAAGGCCAGAAAAGGGGATCCCTATTTAAAAAAGCAAATAATCAAACCGATGAGCTTTACGCGGCGCTTACCCAGCCGGATCCACTTGTAAAAGTTAAACTGGTGCCTCAGAAGGAAAGCCAGAGTGTTGCTCTGGCAAGAAAAGGTACGGGAGCGGTCTGGGCCGTTGGGTTCGGGATAGATGTAGAAACAGAACGACTTGGCGAGGAAGGTATCCCCCGGAAACTTCCTTTCGAACGTGCATAGCCCAAACTGGACGGGCAAGTAGCTCCGGGCGATCCGTCTGTTTTTCTGGTACCTCTCGCCCAAATTCTCGACGCTATTGATCTTACGGCCAGGAAGTACGATCCCTTAATAATATTAGCCATCACCGCAGCAAACTTTAAACCAGTCATCTCGAGGTCGATGGCGTAAAACTCGCAGCTCTCCAACGCTTTCTCGATTACGGGGAGGGTGGTGGCAAAGTTTTCTTTCGTCACCTCCATCGTAGGAATAAATTTGGGACAAGTTGATAAGAGAGGTTAAAGTTAGGGTCTACCAATTCGTAACTTAGTTGAGTTCGAGGATGTTAAAAGCTAGTTTATAAAATCAATCCCAGGGTTCCCTTAAACCAAGCGGATTGGGATTACAATTTGATGGCTTCTCGGTCTCACCGCGCTTCATTCGGCCGCCGTTGCGAGTTAGTCACCTTTTGCGGTATGGTCAGAAAACTTGGTCCGCTGTTAGCCCATTCGAAAGGCCCAACTTTTACTTTTCGAACCATTCGAGCATCGATCGCCTTTTAAATCCATTTCGAAAGGTTGGCATATTTTGAAAACGTAGGTGGAATAGATTCTAAATTTATAGCCAGTATAGTTATTTTAACCGATTAAATTTATAGCCAGTATAGTTATTTTAACCGATTAAATTTATAGCCAGTATAGTTATTTTAACCGATTAAATTTATAGCCAGTATAGTTATTTTAACCGATTAAATTTATAGCCAGTATAGTTATTTTAACCGATTTTTATATTAAAATACCTGGATTAATCAGCGTCGTTCGAGTTTATAAATATTCATACGATATTAATCCATCTTGGTTTTTATTAACTTTAGCTGTTAACCTGCAGCTTTGCTCGCAGTAAAAATTTATGGGCTTCGATTTATCTATGTATCTCTTTATCGAGTTAGATATGTCTTGGAAACCTGGCACTCGGTTGCTCGCAGGTGCTTTGGCCCAGGTTTTCAACAGTACAGCCGATGCTGGAGTATTAATTCTCGGCAACTGGTTAAGATTTTGGGTAAAAGTAGACCACTAATAGAGGTAGCTTTAATAATTCAAAGATAGGGATAATAGTATTACTATTGAGTGGTAAAACGAGCGATACTTTATTAATGCCTCCCAGTAGTTATTTACTCGGGGGCTATAAAAGTGAGGTGCGGGAGAATTTGGATTAGGCAGAGGGTAGCTCAATTTAGCTAAATGATAGTTCAGCCTATCAGAACTCTCAAAGATCTTTTCAAATCAATAGCTTTATTTTTAGGTGGTGAGTCAACAGCAGGGATGATAGATCCATGCAGTAACAACTTAATGTATATCTAATCAGCTACTTTAGAATTATTTTTATCTTGGCTGATTACAGGATTGCCTAGCATTTGATTGGTGGATAAAGTATTTTCATCCTCAGAGACCCCCTTCAGGTCTATAAAAGGGGTTGTTTTCTCTAGGAAGTAGCACCAAATCCAAGTTAGTGCGTGGGTAAACCTCCACATCTGTTCACCTATTCTGCCAGGGGTTCAAAGTAACCTCATTCATTAGATCCAAGCTATTCAGCTAAGGGCTAAGCATAAAATTATCACTCAGATCTAAATGGTTCTGCCAATAATTAGACTATGGTTTATTAGTGATAATTAAACTATTTGCCACGTGGACATCCTTTGCAGCTAATTAAAAATCTAATTGTCCAGCACTACCCTTCAAGGATGTTGGGGTAATGGGGTATAAAAGCTGCCCACGCACCCTGTTGATGGTGACTCCAGAGGCAAGAGATTTGATAGCGTATCTATCACCCTTCATATAAGTGACTATAAAGGTTCCTTCCTGAATACTTGAGAGACTTCTCACTTTCATGATAGATGAAGTTATGGTAGTATAAAACTAAGTTATATATTTTAAGGAGGGTAAAGGTGGTCTGAGCTCATTAGGCTCATCCCTCTATATTGGCAGTTTAAGCTAAATTAGTCATCACATCAGATTATAGCTGGATGATACATTGGGCCAACCTCCTCATGGCCTTGTCAGGATCATCTGCATTACCAGAAAAGACATCTTTGGCTAAGAGGGTGGGTACCCCAGGTTCTCAACCATATAAATCATAGTAAGGAGACATTTTAAGAATCCCATGATAGCTGATATGATATGCCATAAGGGCACTAAGCAAGGACTGATCCCAGTGTAGAGGGTCTGAAGTGGCATTTTTTGTAGTATGGATACCAAGATTCCATTTACTCTCTCTATGGTACCATCTGTAGAAGGGTTATAGGGGGCCAAAAATAGTTGTTGTTCCCCATGGAGGTATCCAGAACCTTGAACACTCTAGATGTAAAACTTTTCCTATTGTCATAAAGTAGAACCTGGGGGCAATCATGGTGGGTAAAAAGTCTACTTATGAAGGAAAATTGCAGTAGCTTTGGCAGTTTGGGCTGGGAGCCACAGTTTTAATCCATTTAAAAGGTGTTTAATGACTGCCAGTATGTAGCAATACCTACTGGTAGTCTGGGGTAGGGGACCTACCACATCTAAGCTTATCATGTGGAAGGGCTGTTAAGGGGTGGTAGGTTGATATAATATTTGGTCTTGATACTGAATCGCTTTTTTGCAGGTTAGGCAGGCATCCAGGGCTCCAATAATGGATTACATAACTCCCTCCAAGTACCAATCTCTAACCCGCACATAGGTTTTGTGTTTAATGACTGCCAGTATGTAGCAATACCTACTGGTAGTCTGGGGTAGGGGACCTACCACATCTAAGCTTATCATGTGGAAGGGCTGTTAAGGGGTGGTAGGTTGATATAATATTTGGTCTTGATACTGAATCGCTTTTTGCAGGTTAGGCAGGCATCCAGGGCTCCAATAATGGATTACATAACTCCCTCCAAGTACCAATCTCTAACCCGCACATAGGTTTTGTGTTTAATGACTGCCAGTATGTAGCAATACCTACTGGTAGTCTGGGGTAGGGGACCTACCACATCTAAGCTTATCATGTGGAAGGGCTGTTAAGGGGTGGTAGGTTGATATAATATTTGGTCTTGATACTGAATCGCTTTTTTGCAGGTTAGGCAGGCATCCAGGGCTCCAATAATGGATTACATAACTCCCTCCAAGTACCAATCTCTAACCCGCACATAGGTTTTCCACACCCTGCCTTACCCAAGGGTAGAGTGGGCCTCCGTGGTAGCTGGTAATCACTCTGAAGGTTAAAGTTTGGGCAACCAATTGACCCCTACCTTTTATATAACCTACCATTCTCCACCTTAGCGTTGCAGGAGTGTCACGCTAGAATTTTCTCAATGGGTTAATCCACATTGTAACAGGCATCATGGGTTATAAAAAGGTCATTCAAACTTTCAGCTTCACTATTATCTAATTGAAAGACTGGCAAACGAGTCAACCCATCAACACTCATACGTTGAGTTCATGCTCAGTGTTCAACCTTCATATCATAATGTTGGAGCTTCAAGGCCCAATGAGCCAGTCATCTGGTAGGCTCCTTCATATTCTGTAACCATTTAAAAAGGCTTGGTCAGTAACCACAATAAAGGTAGTTCCATATAAAAAGGGTGGTAATATTTTGCAGCGAGTAGGGCAGCAAGGCACCCCTTTTCTGTGACGCTGTAGCTGCGTTCAGCTTTTGAAAACATCTTGCAAAATATAAAACTAGATGATCTGAACAGTTATTATCCAACTGAGCCATTCTGGCTCCAATGGCGTAATTAGAGCCATCAGTAAAAACGATGAAAGATTTACTATAATCTGAGCAATTTAGGATAGGCCATCCTTAAAGCAATTTCTTTAGCGTCTCAAATGTGGCCTTTTGTTAAGCACCCCAATGGAAATAAATGTTCTTACTAATAGTCAAGCAAGAGGCCCAATGAGCAGGGCAAACTTTGGGATGGATTGATGGCAACTATACCATCATACCCAGAAACGCTTGGATGTCTCATAGATTTTGAGAAGTAGGCATCTTTGATACTGCTTCAACCTTATCATGTAAGGGTTAAGTTCTTCATGTGAGATAGCATGTCCAATAAAAATCAATCTATTTAGAAAAAGTATATTTTGATTACTCAACTTAATGTTGGACTCACAAAGGCGTTTAAAAAAATCTTTAAAGCGATTAAGCTGTTCATTAAAAGTTTATAGAGGGAACCGTGATGTCATCAGGATAGACTATAACACAACTTAGCTTGAGATTTTGCAAGATATGATCCATCGCTTTTTGGAATGGTGTAGGATCATTGTACAACCCTTGAGGTAGTTGCGTGGGCTGAAATAAGCCTCCACTGCAGATGAGAGCACATTTCTCCTGACCTTATGGGGAAAGGCCTATTTGCAACCCTCTGGTCAGTCCAAAGAGGAATTTTAAGCCAGAGAGTTGCACAAGAGCTGTCAAGAGAGCGTCTATAACTCCCCAAAACCCAGCGTGGTGCTTGGTGTACAGGACCAACGCAAGGGAACTAATAATCATCATTATAATAACAAAAATAGCCCAGCAGAGGGAGCTGGAGCTAAGAAGACATATGGCGAGAGTGTTGAGCGCTGTGAAAGTAATAAAGATTTGAGCAAGTTTTAGAACTTGGAAGTGGCCCAAAGGGTTGTTACTAACCAAGTTTGGTACATAAGTGAAGTGCGCTGATGACCGGGTTTGGAGGAAACCTGGTAAGCCAGTGGTGTACCAGAGGTGGTGATAAATTTAAGTAAACCAAACTGGCTAACACGTCGCAAGACCTCCTCAAAGAGGTCCACACACAGGTGCGCCCAAGTTAACATATATGAAAAAATGTAAAACAACTATGGGGTTTTATTTGGGAAAAGATGACCAACGAGGAACGTTGGTCATGAGCGAAAATACTTAAACAATCTTGGGGAAATTCTGGGTCAGCGGAAGTGGTCCCAAGCCTTGGTGCATCAATAGGTGCACGCTTCCATCTGAAAAGGTAGCAACTTCAAAACTGACCTCACTCAAGTGATCAATTGAAGTTTTACCTGACCTGAGCTCATAATTTCACTAATACAACGGGTTTCAAACCCCCATTCCCCAATTAACCAGACTGTCCCATT
Source organism: Massospora cicadina (assembly GCA_022478985.1). Classification (NCBI taxonomy): domain Eukaryota; kingdom Fungi; phylum Entomophthoromycota; class Entomophthoromycetes; order Entomophthorales; family Entomophthoraceae; genus Massospora; species Massospora cicadina. The sequence continues at coordinate 77,253 of JAKSZP010000353.1, read as the reverse complement.
GTCATTTATCATGTAGCTCATCCATTTTAACGCCTGAGCTGAAACAAGGAGCTGGGCATTTTGCACATCACTTGTACCAACCTGGGCATATTTGGCTTGCACCCAGCGTTGGTCCAAGGTGTGCTTGAGGTCAGGAAGGTCCTGAAATTTAACCTTATGGACCTCCTGCCACCCGGCCTTATCCTTGGGGTTGGTGCTCTCTATTAAGTCATGTAAACATGACAAGAGCGTCATCAATGTGGGAATAGGATAACTATTTTTTCATGAGGTTATACAATTTTTGGTAGTCTTTAACTACCTGATGACTGCCAGTATTATTTTTAATAATCAAAAGAAGAGACTCCCAAGGGCTTTTTGAAGGTACTAGTAACCCAGCGTCTAGTCACTGCTTGAGCTCTGTCCTCATTTGTTGCACTTAAACCTTTGATTTACAATGAGGTTTGGACAAGATAGGACTGGCATCAACAACATCAATTGTGTTTTTCTGTAATCCTTCATGTGCCCATAGCCAGTATCAGATATATCGAATATATCACAGTAGGCATCTAATATAGGTTGAACTTCTTCAAGCTCATCCAGGGGTAGTTCATTTCAAATATGAACGTTAGGCAAAGAATATAATAGTTTGTCAGTAGGTAAGCCCATATCTAACATAGAACCAATAATGTGTATTTTTCAATATCCTCAAACAGAATCAGCTGGCCTTTTCCTATCTCCTAATACTTTTTCACAATATTATTCTTATTAGTGAGAATCTCCAATAAAATATTGATAGGTCGCTGGTAGGCAGGATCTAGTATATCATGCAATACTCAAGATTTTAAGGTACTTACTCCATTGATGATTGTTATGTGTAATAAGCAGTTTTAAAGGATTTGTAACGTAATCTTGGTGTCAATCACCCGTTGTTCACCAGACTTGATTAATGTCTCTTCTGAAGCATAAAAATGAATGCCTTCTAATGCATCCACCAAATCATAAAACTTTTTTGTATTCTTCCCAGACATTGTATATGCAACAATAATGCAGAAAAAGGGTACTTGATGAGGCAAGCGTATTCTTTCCTATGGAAATCATATTTGTTTAAAATCATAAAAACTTCATAATCGAGCAGGGAGTGATAACCCTGCTTCATATTTAAAATTTCATCATACTTAAGCATAAATTGAGTGCAAATGAGCATCATCATATTTTTAAGATTATCTAAGTTTACAGCAGGTCCTGACAGTATAAGCTTCCCAATTCTGGTGGGTAAAGAGGAGTAGTGTCATGGAAATGGCAGAAGAAGTTTAGACTGGCCTGCCAGTCAGATGCGTAAGCACCCAAAAAGCAAGCCAGAATGCCAGAGGCATTGCCAACTGAATGACATTATATGGAGCCAGGCATTGCAAAATGACTAATTGTTGATGTTGAACAACAGTGAGTATGATCCCAACGACAAACCACAATGTGCCCATCCCAGACCCAGGGGGCCTTGCTGCAGAGGGTGGAATCACAAAAATAGTTTCAATGAGTTCATCAACATATGGGGTCATTTCAACCGGGGAGGCAAGGAGATAAATTCTTACTTGCAGTTGGTGGATGTAAGGCCACAAGATCCCTGTGCACTGTTGTCAGAAGTTCATGATAGCGGGGTTATAGTGCCAGAAATATCTGGCTTTCTGAATCCAATCAACAATGGAGGGGGCCATAGTGACCATAAGTACTGGTAGAGCCCATCCAGTATTTAGACCAACAGGCCACCAGGGAAATGCCATCAGGGATGCAGCCAGAAGGATCAATACAATATAAAAATTTGATGTTTTTGGGCAAAATTTTATTGAAAGGAAAGGAGGAAAATTGACCAACAATTTCTCAGTGCAATGAAACTGATTAAATAGTGGTTGATTGGGGTAGTGACAAGCCAGGATTGGGACTCTCAATTTTGACCTAACCAGTGAATTATTTGGGAATGGGAAGATTAGTTCCTTGGGAACTGACATCAAAAAATTTGGCAGCAGGCTGAGTCGCTGTCAGTTTGACCTCAAACGTCCAAACTGAGGCTTAGCTATATTTCTGACAGTTGGCATGACAGCATTTGGCCCAACGAGCGGTGGGAATTCCCCAAGGCCACCCCACATAGGGGTGGGTCCATTTAGTTGGGAACAGGTTCAGGACGCCCAACCCGCCCACGCTCAGTTGCTGGGCTGTTTGTTCAGTCAGTGGCATCACATCAGCTGCAACACCCAAATTGTCCACAGGGGACTTCAAACCCTCATCAATGATGTCCAATGCTGTTGCCTGCCCGTCGAGAATGATCCCTGATGACTTTGGTAGGGAGATGATTTGTTCAATCAGCATGTTAATCAAATTGAAACTGTCAGGCATTCCAGCCAATAAATCGGTCTTCATGACTTTCTGGCCATTTGAGATCCAAACATCGAACAGATTGCCACTCAAATTAGTTCTGATTGATTTCAATTTGATGATCTTGGCGCAGATTTTGCTGATTCCCATAACAGTTCTGCCAAAGTGAGTGTGGGTACTGGGGGTGGAATCTGAAGTGGAAGATCTGTTACCCAGCGCTTGTCTACTACATGAGCGAGATCACCCTGAGTAACGAGGGTACCACCATCCTCTTCAGTGCCTTCTTGCTTGGGAACAGAAAAATGGCCCAATCAACACCCAGAGGACGTTCCACGGGACTTACAAGTAGGCTTCAATAGCATAAATACTGTTGGTACCCGCAGTTCCATACTCTTAAGAGTATTCCATGTCAGCAACAAATTTAACCTTCTTAATAAGTTTTAGGATCTCATTGAATGGGGAACCAGTGTCAAAGATGGCCATAACCCATACCTTAGAAATGATGACCACTAACTTGGTTATAGTTCCTCCATTGTTAGGGGGAGAGCTAGAGCCTCTTTAATATGGAAAGTGGAGATAGTTTTTTGAGCTGTCTCAGGGTATCTATCTATTATGAATTGTAAAGTATGAACATTCTGAATAGGTCAGATCAACAAGGCAATGAACTGGTCAGCATCATTAGCAGTATTGATAAACCTCAGGGCACCCCAGAAATTGGCTAGGATTTTTCATCAGGTATTGGGGCCTTATTTACTCCTTCAGGGTTCAACTGACCCAGTATCCCTACTTCAACTGGGGCTCATAGGACATAATATCCAACGTCTTCATAAATCCCTTCAGATTTGTCATCAGATGGTTTATATATACAAGTCATATGAGCGATAGGAGAGAGGTCAGAATCAGCCACGTCAGGTTTGCAAGCTTTCTTCATATGACACACTGTCAACATGCCCTTCCTTGTTAAAGTGGATGTCCTAGGAGGTGCTCAACTATCATTTTGGCCGTGGGAAAAGGCGTTTCAGCTTCAACAGGCTTTGGCTTGAGCTCTTCATTGGCTAGTTTAAAGATCTTGGACTCATCATCACATGGCGGAGTGATTTCTGTTTTTGACTGCACCTGGGGGCAGGTTTTGAGATGCAAATGGGCATGGAAGTGGCCATGAGGGGTTGTGGTGGACTCCTTCCTCCAGGCTACGGTTGAGAGATCCTTAATGGTCAAGACTTGGGGCTTCAACAAAACTTCTTTGGTAATCTCAAGTCGATGGAAAATGGCCACCTCTAGAAGAGCCTCATTGATGTTTTGAACATCCTGGAAAGAGCGTTTCATTGAAGCTATGTGCATCGCCAAGGAGGGTTGTGAAGCTATTCCAGTTATAATGGCAGCAATAGCGTCATCCTGAGGTAACATCTTTGCAATTAATAGTGGCTGGGCGTCACTGTAAAACTGATCAACAAAGATAGCAACTGATTTTCCCTTTTTCATGCTAAGGTACATAAATGCCTGTTTTTTTCAGTTAAACTCTGCTTTGAGAAGAATTCATTAATAAACGCTTCCTTAACCTCCTCCCAGATACTAAGGTGTTCATATGAGGAACATAAATTCTTGGGACATGTGACTTATCTAGGGAGGATGTGCTTGATTTTCTGGTGATAAATGTTCCTTCCATGGCAAATTCATAGAAGTATAGAAATGAGGCAATGCTACTCTCATTCAGAGTAAATTTATCTTATAAGGTTTAAAGAGGACAAGGTTGCTCCCAGGGGGCATGAACATCAGGAGTGTCTTCATGAGGATTTTAAAAGGGAAGCTGTTTGAGGTTCTCAAAGCGTGACAAAGATATGGATAGTTGCTGTTCTTGTTTATCTTCAACGGTGATGTTAGTATGGCTATTCAACTAAACACCCTACATTTATTTAGTAGATTGTGGTGTACAGGGCCCCTGTAGTGAGCAACTTGCTGAAATCCAAGCACTCTATTGCTTGAAGGTGCTTTGGCCCAGGGTATAATAATAGAGAAGATTCCAGAGTATTAAAACTCTTGACAACTGTTTAAGATCTTTGGGGGTAAAAGTAGACCAAAAATAAAGTTAGTTTTATTAATTCAAAAATAGGGATAGTATATCACTATTAAGTGGAAAAACAAGTGATACTTTAAAATAATGCCTCCAGTAGCTATGATACTTGGAGGCTAAACAAAAGAAACAAGATATCTTGGAATAGGCAGATGGCAGTTCAATCTAGCTAAATGATAATTCAGCCTATTATAACTCTCAAAAATCTTTCTAAATTGATAGGGCTTTATTTTTAGGTGTTGGGTCAACAGAAGGGATGATGAATCCATGTGGTAACAGCTTAATATAAAATTATCAAATCAGCTATGTCAAAATTTTTTATATCAGCTGATTATATTTAAAATTTTTAACTTTTTAAATTTTATTCAGGGTAAGCTGACCAGTGGATGGACATTACTGATACAAAACCAAATAAGAAAACTGAAAACACAAACCAAACGCCCTAAATGAGTGGCGGGACACCAAAACAAAAGGAAATTAACCTACCAGGTGTAGCAGCTGTGAACCGCTTATCCCACCATGGCTTAGGGGAAGGGGGATCAGGCAGATTATCAATTTCATCTTCACCATTAAAGAGGTGGATCAAAGCTGATACCAAGGGGGTTGGGGCATCCGCAGGATGTGGGTTGAGGTGAAAAAGGTAATTGTTAAGATCATTAGTAACAATCTGGGACTGTATCAAAGCCTCCAGGAGTTCAGCAAAATGGTTTTTGGCTTGTATGTGTGCATTGAGCTGTGAAAAGTTCATAATATTGGCTCTGGTGATATGCGTGGTGGGGGAAATTTTGCCAGTGCAGCAAAATGCTTGACAGAGGAGGTGGCAGTTTCTTTTAATCATTTAATTTCCACTTTAGCAACCTCAGGGAAACCAGTAGGTAATTCAGTTAAATGTATCCCTTCTTTAGTTTCAGTGACTGATCGTGCCACAGCTTTGCAGAGATGGCAGCTATCAGGAGAGGCCACTGCAGCCTCAGTAAGTTGATGGTCACTCAATAATGGGGTAGCGGTGGGTTTGGGGACATATTTCTTGGGTGGGAATGGGCATTGAAATCTGAAGGTAGATATGGTTCCAAATAAATTGGAAAGTCTGGAGGTGGGACAATTTTCCCATATTTTGTTATTTAGTCCAATAAGTTCCAGGGATTTTGGTTGAGTAGGATTGATTCTAAAAGACGTGGCTTTGGTTGATGAGTTTTGGGGTGAAAAGTTGGTTGGATTGAATTTGGGTCCAAACCTGCTGCCAATTGGTTGTATTGTGAGAAATTTGGCTGGCTTGGGCTTTGGTTGCAAAGGTTTGCTGATTTTTCAAATGATCAGCTGGAGGGGTGGGGAAGCCAAAATCCCCACTCAAATGCTGTTTGTGTAGCCTCACATGTGGGCTTGGTGGTTTCCACATTTTTTGAACTGTGGTAACAGGCCATTTTGTAGTGGTCCAACTAATGGTGGAGTGTAAGTCCCAGGGAACGTCCCCTGGGTGTTGATCAAGCCATTTTCCCTTCCTGAGCAAGAAGGCACTGAAGAGAATGGCAGTACCCCTTGTTAATCAGGGCGATCTCGCTCACATAGTAGATGAGCGCTGGATAACAGATCTTCCTCTTCATAAACCACCTCCAGTACCCACACTCACTTCAGCGGAACTGTTATGGGGGATCAGAAAAATCTGCGCTGAGATTGCCAAATTGAAATCAAAGGGAACAAATTTGAGTGGTAATCTGCCCAAACTTTGGATCTCAAATGGCTGGAAAGGCATGAAGACTAATTCATAGGACAGAATTCTCAACGGTTTCAATTTGATTAACATGCCAATCAAACAAATCACCTCCCTATCAAAGTCATCAGGGATCATCCTCGACGGGTAGGCTATAGCATTAGATGTCATCAATGAGGGTTCAAAGTCCCCTGTTGACAATTCGGGCGTTGTGGCCAATGTGATGCCACTGACCAAACAAACAGCCCAGCGACTGAGAGTGGGCAGATTGGGCGTCCCAAACCCGTTCCCAATCAAATGGACCTGCCCCTATATGGGGTGGCCTTGGGGGATTCCTGCCGCTCATCAGGCCAAATGCCATCATGCCAACTGTCAGAAATGCAACTGAGCCTCGGTTTGGACATTTGAGGTCAAACTGACAGAAACTCAGCCCACTGCAGAAATTTTGATGTCAGTTCCCAGGGAACTAACCCGCCCATTCCTGAATAATTCACCAGTTAGGTCAAAATTGAGGGTCCCAATCCTGGCTTGTCACTACCCCAATTGACCACTATTTAATCAGTTGCATTGCACTGAGAAAATTGTTGGTCAATTTTCTTCTTTTCCTTCAATAAAAATTTTGCCTGAAAAAACCAATCAATTTTTATTGCATTCCTCCTTCTGGCCGCATCCCTGATGGCGCTTCACTGGTGGCCTGTCAGTCTCTATACTGGATGGTCTCTACCAGTACTTATGGTCACTATGGCCCCCTCCGTCGTTGATTTGATTCAGTGAGTTAGATATTTTGGCAATATAACCTGTTTTTATGAACTTCCGGCAGCAGTATATGGGGATCTTGTGGCCTTACATCCACCAACTGCAAGAGAGAATCTGTCTCCTTGCCTCCCCAGTTGAAATGACCCCATATGCCAATGAACTTATTGAAACTATTTCTGTGATCCCACCCCTGCAGCAAGACCCCCTGGGTCAGGGGTGGGCACATTGTGGTTTGTCGTTGGGATCATACTAACTGTTGTGCTACACCAACAATTTGTCATTCCACAATGCCCAGCTCCATATCACGTCATTCAGTTGACAATGCCTCTGGCATTCTGGCTTGCTTTTTGGATGCTTATGCATCCCAACTGGCATGCTGGTCTAAACTTCTTCTGCCATTACCATGACATAATCAACCAACCATTTTTCCAGCCACTTCTGCCTTGTTCTTCAAATTGGGCGCTGCATTGGTTACCCTTTACCAAATAAATGTGCAATCAGTAGTTTGCTGTTTGTTGTTTGTTTGGTCACTTTCTGATTTTGGGAGAAGTATCCGCTCTACCTGAAAAATCTTCTTCAATCCACCCAAGCTGCGCGGATTGCAGCTCCTCCTCCTTCCACTAGCCCAGAGGGAAGTTCGAGTGTCCCCTCCCAAGAGATCGCTAATCAAGTCTTTGACGTGCTTGCCAAGGTGCAAATTCATACAACAATTGCACTTAATAACGCTTCCGCGTTGTCCATGCCCAACAAGGGCTTGCATTGTTAGACACTGTGGATGGGGATGCCCGCCGTTGGGTGAGAGGTCTTTTGCACTCTTCCTCACAAGCAGGGGACCCTACCCCACTGATGGCTGTCATGTTGGCTGCCCTGAAACACCCTGTGTCACAATTGGACCACCTATTCATACTGATCTATGCCATGGCCAAAGCCCCCAGCATGGTTTCTTTAGTTTCTACCTTCCATGAACTGGCCCACGCGTCAAGTCTCTCTATTGATATGCTTCAGGCAGTCTTTAGATTTGGCTTGGATTTGGATTCCGCTCATCACGAGGTCTGGTCCACCATCCAAGGATCAGTAGATCATATATGTGCCACCGCAACCACCATCAACGCCTTACCCCGCCATGTTACCCATTAGCAAAAGGGGAATATTATGATTGGGTACTTAAAATAGACACAGATGACGCGCCTATCTCCAAACTAGAGGTAGATCAGGGTACCAATCCTGCTGTAACCCCCATGTCCGAGATGGTGGATATGGAGTCATCTATTAATGAATCTGTTAAGGCCCAGACAGAGGAAGTCATTTCCCTCACCCTCGTACTCCCAATTTTTGCTCCAGCAAAAGACCTCAACCTTACCCCTGATATGCCAGTTATTTCTTCAGTTGCAAAAGAGTTGGTCAAATCTTCCAATAAACAAAACTTTGCTTATTTCCTATTGCCTATGAAGATCAGTGTCAGCTCGCATCATGTCTCCTTTGAGGCTCTGGTGGATACCAGAGCTGCAGGGAACTTCATGAGTTTTGAGTTGGCACAACAATTGGAACTGGAAATGGATGTGGGTCCCTCAGTGATGGTGGCCTCATCTGCTTCCCAGACCTTATATGTCATTCACCATCTGGCACCTTTTTCAATCCACCAGTCCAGCTTCTGCAATCGTTTTTTAGCCATGCTAAACTTGGTGTTTCTGGTGATCTTAGGTGTGGGGTGGTGGCGCCAACAACATGTTAAGATTCACTTGGAGTCTAATACGTTGTCGTTTACCAATGATCATCTGGAGGGAGAATTCCCTTTGATTGACACCCTCAAGAAGACACAAGGAACCAGTTCTATCACTTGCCTAGTCACTTCTGTGGGCATCCCAGCCAATTTTCCTGAAAGCTTAAAGTGCTATCAAAGAATCTTTGACTTGGAAAAGGCGGATCGCCTGCCCCCACACTAGGTTCAATTGTGGGTTTCGAATGACTGTGGAGTTGGTGAACATCAACTGTCCGTTGTATCCCCATATAGCGGAGGAAGAAGTTGCACTCAATACCTGGTTGGACAATATGCTGAAAAAAGGGTGGTTGTTCAAGGAGACCTCGCCCGTCGCCTCCCCCATCATCTTCGCTAAAAAAGTGGATGGTTCTCTCCATCCCTGCATGGATTACAGTCACTTTAATAAAAAGATGGTTTCTGATCCCTACCCCTTGCCTCTGGAGCAGACGATTAGCCTGGCAATCACCAAATACCGTGTGTTCTCTAAGCTGGATCTAGTGAACGCCTTCAACCAAATTTGGGTAATGAAAGGGCAGGAATGGTCAAAATCAATCTGGACAAAGCGCGGCATTTTCCAATTCCGTGTAATGTCCTTAGGGCTGAAGAATGCTCCCGCTATGTTTCAGCGTATGATTGACAATGTATTTGGTGACCTCCGGTTTACCTGTGCAGTTGCATACATTGATGATATCCTGGTTCACTTCCCAACTCCTGAACAACATGCTACTGACTTGGATGCAGTGGTGGCTGCCTTGCATAAGGCGGTTTGTTCGTCAAGCCTTCCAAGTGTGAGTTTTATAAGGAGGAGGTTACCTTCATCAAGAACCTCATCCTCAAGGATGGCTATGCAATCCCTCTCAACAAGTTAGATGCTATCCAAGAATGGCCAACCCTGACTACGCAGAAACAACTTCGGAGTTTCTTGGGAACCATCATTTTCCTAAAAGAATTTTCCCCAGAACTTTCCCAGCTGGCCACACCTCTCCACCCCCTTACAGGGAAAAATGTACCGTTTTGTCAGACACCCGAATGTCAGCAGGCATTCAAATTGATCAAGGAGGTGTTCGTGTCTCCGCCTATCTTGAAACATGCCAATACCACCAAACTGTATATTGTTGCATGTGATGTCTCATCAGTAGCAGTGGGAGCGGTGTTGCTCCAGGAGCACAATGGTTTTGAGCACCCAGTTGCTTACTTTTCCTGGAATTTCACAGCCACAGAGCTGTCCTGGGCCATATATGACAAGGAATTGACAGCTGTGGCATGGGCATTAACTCATTGGCAGTACCTGTTGCAGGGTGCCCAACATGAATTAATGGTCCACACGGATCACCAGGCCCTTTTGTACTTTTGCAAACCCCAAAAATTGGCACATTGACAAGCCCAAACCTATTGGGACCTGTGCAGTTTTAACTTTAGATATGAATTCATAAAAGGTGTGCTCAATGTACTTTCCCAATTTTCTAAGCTGCAGCCCCACCCGCTGTTCCTCGGACCTGGAGGAAGTGGACCTTGTTACCATGATCCCTGCCACCCAAATCCTGTTGATCGTTCCCCCCATCATCTCATCCATCACTTTGGCTCCTGACGCCCCGCTAGTGGCTCAGGTTTTAGCCAGTCAAATGGCCTGCCCTGAGGGCGTGGAGTTGGTCAAGCAGTTGGCTCACCTGAGTCACAAACACTCCCTATACTCCTTAGTGGAGGGATTATTTACTTTTGGTCTCACATCTGGATTCCCCCTCCTTCTGATCGGAGGTATTCTGCACACATTGTGATATCCCCACGGTCAGACATCCAAGAAACATAAAATACATTGGTTTGATAAAGAGGACCTTAAATTGGGTGGGTCACACTAAAGAGGTTCTGGCCTGAATCACCAATTGCATTACTTGTGCCAGGGCAAAGTTAGATTGCTCTAGTAAAAACAGCCTCCTACACCCCTTACAGCAGGTGGAGGGCCCATGGACGTCAGTGTCCATGGACTTTATTGTCAAACTCCCCTGTTCTGATGGGTTCACAGTGGTGATGGTAGTGGTGGATCGCTTCACAAAATTTTCCCTTTTTATATCTTGTACTTCCACAATCATGTCAGAAGAAACTGCCCGCCTTTTTGTATGCCATGTGTTTTTGATGTTTGGTCTCCCCCAGGAGATCATCAGCGACCGTGGCTCACAGTTCACAGCGCGGTTTTGGAGTGAACTCCTGTTGATCCTGAAAATATCCCCCTGTCACTCCACAGTGTATCATCCCCAGTCTGATGGACAGACTGAGCAGGTCAATCAAGTCCTTGAACAGTATCTGCATTGCTATGATGCAGCCGCGCAGGATAATTGGGCTGATGACCTTCCTCTCACCCAATTTGCTTACAATAATGGGACTCACACGTCCACGGGGTTTTCCCCTATGAAGCAACATTGGGTTATAATCCTTCTTTTTTTGGTTAGGCTGTGATTGCAGCCTGAAGTTCAAGCTGCCACGGACCATGCTGCCCATATCAGATCAACTCAAGCCTTAGTGCGGGAACACCTCACCAAAGCCATAGATGACTACAAGCAGTTTGCAAATTGTAGGCGCCTTCCAGGTCACGATTTTATGGTGGGCTCCTACATCATGCTCGATACCTGTCATTTAAGAATTCAGGCCCCTTCCCTTAAATTCGCTAGTAAATGCTTGGGTCCCCATTTGGTGGAGGAGGTACTGGGGAATGGGGAGTTCTGACTGAAGCTCCCTGTGCAAAGAAAGCAGCATCCCATTTTCCATGTTTCCCAGCTGTCGCCCTTCAAGGGTGCGATTCCCATGGAACTGGAACTGATTAATAATGAAAATGGGGAAGAGGCTAAGGTATAGGCTATCCTGGCATCCCAGAAATCCCAACATTCCGTACAATATCTCATGGCCTGGAAAGAGTATCAGGCCTACAAAAACAGTTGGGTCAAGGCGCGCAATTGCGCAAATTGCATAAACCTGGTTGAAGCGTTCCACATATCCCACCCCAAATCTCCCCGCCCCCCAAAAAAGTTGTGACGATTATAGCAATCAATTTACCCAAGACGCACAAGAATGTGGCTCTTGTGCAGTTTCCCAGTGGTGGGCTCTCCCTTTGGAAAAAGGAAAGGGTGATGTAAGTCCTGAGGAACGTCCCCTGGGTGTTGATTGGACCATTTTTCCATTCCAGAGCAAGAAAGCACCAAAGAGAATGGTGATATCCCACATTACTCAGGGCAATCTCGCTCACATAGTAGATGAGCGCTGGGTAACAGCCCTTCCACTTCAGATTCCACCTCCAGTACCCACACTCACCTCAGCAGAACTGTTACGGGGGATCAGCAGAATCTGTGCCAAGATTTCTGAATTGAAATCAATAATATCAAATTTGAGTGATAATCTTCCCAATGTTTGGATCTCAAATGGCCGGAAAGGCATGAAGACTGCTTCATCAGCTGGAATGCCCGATGGTTTCAATTCAATTAACATTCCAATCGAACAAATCACCTCCCTATCAAAGTCATCAGGGATCATCCTTGATGGGTAGGCTATAGCATTGGATGTCATTGACGAGGGTTCAAAGTCCCCTGTTGACAATTTGGGCGTTGCAGCCAATGTGATGCCACTGACCAAATGAATGGCCCAGCAACTGAGCGCAAGCGCGTTAGGCATTCCAAACCCATTCCCAACCAAATGGACCCACCCCTATGTGGGGTGGCCTTGGGGGATTCCCACCACTTATTGGGCCAAATGCCATCACACCAACAGTCAGAAATGCAACTGAGCCTCAGTTTGGATGTTCATGGTTGAACTGACAGCAACTCAGCCCACTGCCAAAATTTTCAATGTCAGTTCCCAGGGAACTAACCTGCCCATATCCCAAATAATTCACCGGTTAGGTCAAAATTGAGGGTCCCAATCCTGGCTTGTCACTACCCCAATTGACCACTATTTAATCAGTTGCATTGCACTGAGAAAATTGTTGGTCAATTTTCTTCTTTTCCTTCAATAAAAATTTTGCCTGAAAAAACCAATCAATTTTTATTGCATTCCTCCTTCTGGCCGCATCCCTGATGGCGCTTCACTGGTGGCCTGTCAGTCTCTATACTGGATGGTCTCTACCAGTACTTATGGTCACTATGGCCCCCTCCGTCGTTGATTTGATTCAGTGAGTTAGATATTTTTGGCAATATAACCTGTTTTTATGAACTTCCGGCAGCAGTATATGGGGATCTTGTGGCCTTACATCCACCAACTGCAAGAGAGAATCTGTCTCCTTACCTCCCCAGTTGAAATGACCCCATATGCCAATGAACTTATTGAAACTATTTCTGTGATCCCACCCCCTGCAGCAAAACCCCCTTGGTAGGGGGTGGCACATTGTGGTTCATCGTCAGGATCATACTCACTGTTGTGCTACACCAACAATTTTTCATTTCACAATGCCTGGCTTTATATCACATCGTTCATTTGGAAATGCTTCTGGCATTCTGGCTTGCTTTTTGGGTGCTTACGCATCCTGATTGGCAGTCCAGTCTAAACTTCTTCTGCTGTTTCCATGACACAGAGGGGGCAAACTGTAAAGCCATTGTCAATGCGAGCTCAAAGAAATTATCTGGTGAAGATGGGATATAGGCAAATGGTGGGATGTGCTGGGCTATATTTGGCTGGTGGGGGGTAAAGGTGGCCATTGCCCATAGTGCCACTAATCATTCAGCTTTGCTCAGGACAAGGAAGTGGAGGATGGGGTCTGTGCTATAAGTGGACAGCCCCATTATCAATTCTTCATAGAGTGTTTGAGGGGGAAGGTGCAAAGGAAGTTTTGCAAAGGTCACCACAGATGTGGTATCACTGGGGAGGCGTGTATGGGTGGTGGTAATGGGTGTGTTTTTATATATTAAGGGCATAGCTGCAGCAGTGGCTGCGTCCACTTAAGTGGGAAAGCCTATATCAAAAAAGCCCTTGTAAGGGCAGAAGTCAATAAATCCATCTGATGCAAACGTGGCCAATGCCAGCTCAATAATTGTTTTTTGGCATATGGAAAGAGATTTAATTACTTGGCTCAGAGGCAAAAGAGAATATTGGATCAGGGTAGGGCTAGGGAGTGGGGGCAGTTTGGGCGTACTCATGCTAAGTGTAATAATAAGTCTCTTGGAGGGACAAATTGGCCTGATGCATTAGGCGGTCTGGATGAGCCCGTCTGCACACATTTGCCTGATGGGCAGAAAATGCTATTAGGTGGAGCACCGCTGCCCCATACTGGGGCAGCAGGTAGTGGATCTGCAGACATAAATGGAAAGCTGATGTGGTGTAGGTGGCAATAGAAAAGTAACGGTTACTTTTAATCAAAATTGCTTGAATTTGAAGTTAAATGTAAAGATAAGATTTTTATCTCAGCTGATTATAAGATTGCCTAGTATTTGATTGGTGGGTTAAGTATATTCATCCTCTGAAACCTCCTTCAGGTCTATAAAAGGGATTGTTTTTCCAAGGAAGTAGCATTAAATTCAAGTTATTGCATTGGAAAACTTTCACGTTAGTTCACCTATTCCTCCATGAATTTAAAGTACCTTATTAACTAGATCTATGCTAGTTAGCGGAAGGATAGGAGTAAAATTATTTCTTGATTAAAACAATTGTACCGTGAATAAAACTGGGGATTATTAGTAATAATCAACTATTCGCCACTAGGACATTATTCTCAACTAATTGAACATTCAATTGTCCAATCATATGATTTTTATATTTATTCAGAATATCATATATACTGCTCTAAAGTGTTTATCATATAAAGAATATAATATAATATATACTTTATATATGAATTAATTATCTTATGACAAAAAATTTTATTATAATCCCTATTTCTCAAATCATATCAAAAGTAGCTAAAAGTATCCTTAGAATATGGTTAATTTTTTTATAGTGAAAACCCCTGTTAAAACCAGAGCTAGGGCATCATATTTTTACTGCACAGGTAAATACATTAACACAACGTGATGTTTGAGGACAGTAACATTAATCAAAACTTCATACAAAAATGGTATTTTCAGCAATGGGATTTCTATTCAAGTTAACAAGAGAGCACTCTGTAGTATCATATAATGCCAGAGGCACATAGCTTCACAAGTAATTCCCCAGATAGGCTTTTTTCTTGACTAAAAAGATCCTCTTTTCCTTATGATCCTCCACAGATATGTTTTCTCTACCCAAGATTTCATTAGCTTTCCATAGTTACTATGCAGCCCTCAAGAATGGTAGACTAAAATTTTAATATCCATGTTTTTGAGAGCGAATAATGAAGGTCGAGGCATTTAAATATAATTATATGATACACCAGATGCAGTCAAGTTACCGGCTACATGTCATTCTAAATATAGTTCCCTATCACTGATAGTTTTACGCTGACAAAGGGGCAATGTAGACTAATATGCTAAAATAAACTAGGAGGTGATATAACAATTAAGGCCATAGCATTAGTAGCAATAAGTTTATAACAAGAGATGTGCCAGCGGGGTTTCAGTGATTAATTAAAAGTAGATTTATACTTTGAGCCATTAAATATAAAAGCTGAGGCCACGTGGCATTGTAATTGCTATGCTTATTAAATCTGCTGTCTAATTATTAGTAAAAGTAGAACATAAATATATTTAAAAAATTGTTACCAGATGGTTGGCCAGACTAATTACAACAGCCGCATATATCTAAAAAAGCAATTTTAAACCTATACCAAACTGGTATATATGTAATTTTAAAAAAGCCAATGCTTTTTATAGTTAAAGAAAGTATCTTTACCCAAGTCTTATTCATATAAATGTTTATATAACTATCTTTTTATATTGACTCTACTATAAAGTAATTATAACTCTATCTTTTATAAGATTCCTTTTTTTACCCTTACCTAAAAGAATCCCTGACAATATTTACAGTTTATAACCTTTATCCTATGGCTCTAATACCAAAACCTCTTACCAAAAAACTTGAACTATAATCTGACTTTATAATTCTATAATCAAGACCCTTATAACCATATGATCTTCCACCTGTCACTTTTATTTAGAACTATAAAGTTTATAATACCATAATTAAGGGTCTCATAGTTATACCCTTTTCCTAACATATCACATGATTATCATAGATAGTTATTATTATCTTTTTATGTTTATTATCAATATAAACAAACCCTATTTTAAGTCTTGCTTAAAGTAATATAGATTTGTATATTTTATATCAATGCTCAGTACCCAAAATCCTTACCAAGAACTAAGCTTTTTTATAAATCTAAAAATTAATAATCTTTAATAAAGACTCTCATGCACTTACTCCTTTACTGTAAGCAATGGAGATCAACCATTCATCTTGATTGCCCCAAGTATCCCTTTAAGTCCTTGCAAGATCCCAGCACTCTAGTTAGTACCTTATACCAGAAGAATATTCTTGCTCTTGTGGTGATGAGCATTGGGTACTACCTTCCTCTTGAACTCTACCCTCCTGCCTAACCTTTATATCTCTTCTTTTTTAATGAAAATAGAAGGGAATTTTAAGGGGGTGCTGCAATCCATGGGGTACCATATGGGTACAGAAGGTCAATTTAATTATGAAATTTTTTATTAGATTATTTAGCAGGTTAGATTATATCATAATAGATCAATTCTTTTAGATCTAACTTTTCAAATCACAATTCATGCCGTGGTTTGTACATAATATATAATAAATTAAATCATATTGCCTCACACTTTAAAGGGTATGTGTGACACTGACTTTTAATCTGAACTCCTATAATAAAATAGGTAATTAAACCTTTAGTTTTATCAGTGAACAGATTTAACTCACTCAATATCACCTTACCTAATAAAGATAGCACCTTTTTGCGTCACTATTCAATCCATAAAGTAAAATGACACTAATTTATTAATCTGAAGCAATCCTTTAAGGATTTCAAAGGAGCTTAGAACTTTCACCTAATGATTTTTTAATATGCCTACCATGGCATCACCATATACCCATTTCCATTCATAATCTCTAGAAGGTGGCAGCCCCTCATAGTGACTTTTCTGACTTATATTTTCTACATCTCCCTTAAATAAACCTTATTTTACTATGCTGCTTTACTAGGTGCTATATGCAGACTATGTCACAGTTTAGCTTAGTTTCCATATCTAAGAACCAACTAAGAATTAGTTGCCATTCTATCAAATATGTTAGCCACAATCACTGATGACCATTTAGTGTGTTGACTTTTGTAATTTTTTTGGTCTTTCCAAGTTCCCAAACCTTATATCTGCAAAATGAACACCACTCTAAAAGAGAGCTTATTCGATTTATTGCAATTTAAGAGTGTCAATTTAAAGGAAGTAAACCCACTTGAAATACAGGTTGCAATCTTAGGCATTGCATAGATGACTCTGGTGGCCCACTTGGCAGAGGTATGGTGTCCAAGCTGATCACTTCACCTTTAGGGTCTCTAGAGTTTCCTGCATACAACCAATTTAGCAATAGGATTATGGGGTTCATTTGTCCTTGCTGATACTGAAAAGTAAACTTGTAAATATGGCAGATCTAATATATATAATTGAGCAAGTTGGTAAGTATATTTTATGGGGTGATGCAGAAGATAAGGTTCCAAACTAAGAGTGATGGAATTGCCATCCCAAATCTAAAGCAAAGAAAAATGTTTAAATCAATCAAATAGTTTATGCATAAGATGATAATTGATCCCAGCATCACTGGCTTCTAGCAACTAGACTATATTTTAAATTTTTATATATAATTAATTAATCTATTTGATATTTAACAGAATGGGAAATTGGAAAGCAACCATTGCCGTGATAGTATTCCCTTAGGTCCCATCATTAGGAACCATATCAATTAACCTGTTTATTACATATTTTTCTGTCTGCTAAATATCACTTTGAAACGAATTTTATAAGAAAACATTATTTTACCACAGCTGACAGGTCACGCCCATTTTTTTTGATGTGCTCAGATCCACTTCCCGCTGCCCCAATTTGGGGCAGCAGTGCTCCACCACCTAACTTTTTCCTCCATGTGGGAAAATGCATTCAGATGGGCTTGAATAGTCTGCCAAACTCTGGCTGATTGGTCCCCCGATGGACTTAGCACTCTACCTTGAGCACATCCACCCTTCTCGCCCCCATCCTATCGCCCTTCCTCAATTGACCATTTGGTTTGCCTCCATGTCAACTACAGGCGTTTATTCCCGTATGATGACAAAGTGATATTCAAACTCACCACTGTTGTCTTTGCACCGGCTGGCTTTATCAATTTCCACCCTTTTAAGGGCTATTTTGGCATAGGCTTCCAGACGGAGGAGGACACTGCAGCAGCGGCTTTGACTCCTATAACTTACAAAAAATACTTCCATTCCTACTACTTGTACTTGCCTCTCTTCTGACACCACCCTGGTGATGTCATTTGTAAACCTCCCTTCACACTTAACACCCAAAATTTTTCATGAACAGTTGATGTTAGAGCTTTTAGCTCATAGCTCTCAACCCAACCTCATCTTTGCCATTCCTTCTTGTGCAGAGCGCCTTACTGCCCCTCACGCCATTGCCACCATCACCCCACACCACTCTACTATTTCTCAGCAAATCCCTCATGTGCTTGCTATGTGGCGGCAGCAGAGTATTTCTTTTAGGCTCATGTCAACAATGGTTGACAGATTTGTCCCCTCTGTTTTGGGTTTGACCATTCTAAAAAGTCCTGCCCCCATGAAGCTTCATCTGGTGCTGTTTCTGAACCTTTGTCAGCGGTGTCTGAATGGGGTGTTTTGTTGTCCATCCCACCTAACACTTTCACTCACTGTGCTAGAGTGGGAAATTTGCACCCACCAAAACAGCCACGCTCAACCACCTGAATTCACCCCAACCAATTGGAATAAGGCTTGGACCACTGTTCAACCCCAAGAAGCTCCCCATTCACCTACTACCACCCACCCTATTCCTACCTCCACTATTCTCGTGAACCAAAATCCTTGGGCCCTATTGGATGAGGTTAATAAATCAGGTGAGACCGTCAGAAAGACAGTTGACAAATTAGTTGAGGAAGCCCCAGATGGATATGACTGGGATTAATTTTTTACCTCAGATTTTGACAAACCTATACCACCCAGACGTTATGCCCCAAAATTTAATGCTATCCCCTTCCAGAGTGACCACCAGCTTGCCCTAGCAGCGGTAGCCTCCCCCATTGTCACCAACTCCATATTGCAGTCACAAAGTCTGTTGAAGAATTCCACAATGGCCTGACTGTAGTTAACTTACCCCTTATTTACCTGAAAATGTACAGGATAAAATCAACAAATAGGTCAATGCTTCCAACAACTCTACCGTTCATGTTGCTGATTTAGTTACATTTTCCACAACCACTGTGATCAACGGACATAATATTGCCAGTTTTACCTTACTTCCTGATTCCCACCTTCTGTCTGAACATCATGTGGTGGAAGTAATCAAAGCTATAGTTGAGGATGATATTAAGTATCTCAATCCTTTTGTCCTACACCTTGACCCCCACCATGCTGCCACCCTGATGACCTTGCTCTTAGCCTTAATCCACTTCTACAACACTGCTACACCTGCTGTGGTTGATGTGCATGTGGATGCGCCACATGACCCTTCCTCCCCCTCTGCCATGGTGGGTTAGTGGTCCTCAGTTACCTGGTAAGTTGAAGGTTTTATTTTTTTGTAAATGAGGCAGGTTGACCTTAGGACAAATATACCACCCTGAGTTTTTTAAGCATGTGCTGGTTTCAAGCTTGTGTCAATTGAAACCTGATACACTGTGGAACAGGACCCACCCTGCTATGTTACCACTCCTTTTGAAGGTTTTATTTTTTGATCCAATTACTCCATTTTGTTTCAATTTTGTTGCTTACTATTTGAGTATTGGTACTGTCAATCCCCTGGTTGGCGTAGATCAAATAAAATTCAAAATAAAAACTGTTTGTTACATAGGTCACTAAAAGAAAATCCCATTTGGCTTCCCAAGTGTTGGTGCAACTTACAGCCTTGCATTGATAGGTTTCCTTTTCATGATGGAAGGTAGGTAGAATGCTATCCAGAAGTTAAGGAGTCACAGAAAGTGTTAACGCCTCCCATGAAGGTCTCCTTCAGGCGCAAGAGGCCTTAATTACCAGAAGTCTGAATAGAATTCTTTAACCTCCCTCAAGCATAATGAAGGGGAACAGAATCAATGTGATATGCAATGAATTAAGGTTTATTTGAGACAAAAGAGTTCCCTTCCATTGTAGTGAAAACTGAATTTAAAATAATGTAACGCTTGGGTTTTTAAGTTTTAAATACATTACATTGCAAAACAAACCACACGCTGAAAGAGAGCTTTCTCAAATGAATAGCAATTTAGGTTAGTTCCCAATCTAAAGAGAATCCTGCTCAAAATGCATGTTGTAACCTCAGGCATTGCATCTCTAAATCTGATGGCCCTTTTGAAAGAGGTATGGTGACTAAGCTGGTCTTTTTTGCTTTGGGGTTCTGTATTTGCTTAATACTAATAAGTTTGCAATGTTGTCAATGGGTTCCTTCATCCTTGATGATGTTGATAGATTAACTTAATAATAAAAGTTAAAATAAATACATATTAGAAAATTGGTAAGTTATTTTATGGACAACACACAGTAAATAAAATTCCAAAAGTGGGAGCAATGCAATTGCCATCCTACTTTTTAAAAAAAACCAAAAAAAGTTATATTAGTTAAAAGAGTTTAGGCATAGTAACCTAATCAATTCCAGCCTTATTAGCTGGCCAAAACTTGACTAAATATAAATGATTTAACTATATATCTAATAAAATTTATCCAGTATTCCCCAAAAGGGTTAATGGAAAGCAAATATTGCTATAATGGATTCCCTGTAGTTCCCAATAATAAGTAGTCATTACAATTGATTTTTATTTACAACTTGTCAACACGCCAAGGTGATCCCTATGCTGTACAGTCCTTTGCTCTAATTTTCGATGTCCATTATGTTATCAAAACTACACATTCTTATGATTTAAAAAGAGTCAAGTAACTTCAAATCCATGGGTGTTGTTACCCTCCTTGCATCTATTGACCTTGAAGGTTGCACATACCAAAAATTGTGGTTTCCCCTTTCAGGGTTTCACTAAGGAAAAAATGAAATATAAAAATTTGTGGGTGTTTGGAGCAGTAGTAACGGAAGTCATGAATTTTCTTTTAAATGCTTGGCTGATTAAAATGGCTGAAAAGAGGCAATGGCGCAGCACGTTTGCTTCCTCAGGGTCCAGTTTGTATGTACTGTCCTGGGTCACAATAATAAATATTGTAAGTATTCAAAAAAGAACAGACTAAATGTAAAATTTTTGGGAAAATATACATTAATGTTTATTTGTTAAATCTTTATTATTTATAGGGATACTAGGTGTCCTGTGATGGATAAGGCGCTAGATTCATCTTAATTCAAGATCTTCAATTCTCATCCAGTACGGGGTTCAAGCTTTAGCCACTTCCTTAGACTGGATTCAGGATTGTTGTCCTTACATTGTGTGAGAGTTTTCAGATAGCAGCCTCTGATGTTGAGACAGAGTCTCATCCTATGATGAAACCTGAATGTAATTCACTAATCCTTGCCCAATTAAGGGCAAAAGCTATTTAATAACAATCAATTTAATGCTGGAAGTCTAAATCCCATAGGAGGATGGTCAAATATTTATCATCCTGATCCCAAGATAATTTGGGCTGTTCTTTAGTACAAATGCCGACATCACACCCTCAAGATCCTGGTGGAAGGCATCATAGGTACAGAAAACTAAGATGTACGCAATTAGCAATTTTACCTTGAAAAAGTTTGCAATGGATATCTGTAGCCAGCCTTATACAGTACGCAATAAGGTTTTCATGGTTAGATGACATGATAGTTGTACAGATTCAAGAATAAAACAGAGTGGGATGAGGCCAAGAGGAGCAAGATGATGAGCCTGCCCGACCTGATGCATACCCTGGAATAACGCTGGGTAAAGGCAAATATGCTCAAGTTGGTTCAGGAGGTGCGCATGATAGACATGGGGGCGTTACAGCTTCAGCCATGCAGTGCACAAGTTATTTACTAATAAATATGGTACATTACATATGTTGGGAGAACGGGGCTTTGAAACCCATTTGGTTTACCATATTGCCAAATCCAGCAAAATCCAACTGCAGTCAATCACTTAAGTTCATGCATACCTGAGCTACTTTACCACAATGGTTGATGGCTTACAATTATTGGTTTAATTATTCACAGTGCATCTCCATATGGTAAATGACCCCCAGATCCTTATAGTTATTGTTTTGAGACCACCCTTTTTTGTTGACTGAAAGGTTTAACAAATCACTATTAGTTTTACGGTTTTTATAGGTCCCTTGGTCTGACCAATGCGCGGACCTCCTTGTGAGGTTTATAAAAACATAGGTCATTTTATTTTTCTAAGATAAAGATGTATTCTGGTGCACACCTGGGAAAGTTTGGTCCCCTTTAGATTGAGGCACCCAATCAACCAGACATTAATTTACACTTGGTTATAGACTCCTGATGGGGTCCAACCAATTTTTGTCATTTTTAAGCTACTGAGCTATTTGTAAAATTTTATACACCCTGTCCCTGGGTCCCTTGTGCAACGGCACCATTTGAGGTGCCCTATTCCCTTTGTTACTAGTGACATGTTCTCTTGTTGTGTGGCAGTGCATTATGCACTACTTTGCAGGGAACAAGAGAGTTAGAGACACTCTCATGACATTAGCTAACCAACCTTTTTACTATAACTGCATGAGAATAATCTGTGTGGGGCTCTCCTTGAGTGTGAACTGAGTGCGGTGGCTGTTCTTCATGGTCTTTATGTTTCCCACCACAGCTTTTTCGTTTGGTTTATTGGTAATGCGCCTTGGCATTGTTCTTACTACTACCAACTGAGAAGTGCCCACCTTTTTGTTTTTACCTGGTGTTTTCAGACCCTGTGTGATCGTGTTGGTGTGATTTCAAAAATGACCCCAGAACTATAATCTGAAATCCAACAGGCGCTTGCTTCCATTGAAAAGAAGTTCTGTTATTAATAATTTTAATAGTTCTCATCCACCCTCTTGTGGGGTGAATTTGCTGTCTCAACTGTCTTCTGGGGCAGCAGACTGGTTTTGCAGTGTTCCACGCACAGCCACTTTTGTGGAAATCTGTGGAGGGTTTGGGGCTTTTCTTGGAGCAGCATCGTTGGGTGGTTCATCCTTCCAAACCCTCTTATGTGTTTTTTACCTTGCTCCAAGCTGGACGCTCTTTGAAAATACTTAAATGAATTTTGTGACAAGGCCCATACCCTACCGCTGGCAGATCTAGTTAAAACATCGGTCCTCTAATCCACATTGGATGCTCCCATGAGGAACGCTCAAGTATGGCAGGCTCCACCTGCCAACTTTGATCATATGATTGAAGCTCTTTGGGCAATTTTCACATTAACTGGTAAGGGTCCAGGTAATTTGGCATCATGATTTCACCTGGAAATGCCCTAAAAAATTGGCCCAAATCTCTTGCAGGCCCTTAAAATGGGAGGAATCTTATCCTTCCATTAATTTTAGTTTGGCAGAACTCATAGGCGATCAGGGGTCTAGCCCCAGATCATTATAAATGTGTCTTAGTTGATTCCACTGTGATGATGTCACTTGCGGTGGCCACTATAAATATGGCGCCCTAAACTTTTGGATTTTCCTCTGAATGGGGTGGCTCTCACTGATACTCCCTCCATTTCAGCAGAATTGAGGGGGCTCAGATGAGTATAGCCCCAAATTTAAAATGAATTAGTCATTCAATAGAGTTCCCCTTCTGCATCTCATACCTGAGGTGCTGGCCAAATCTTTGCAGAAGGTCCCAGTGGTGATGGTCTTAGACAATGAAGAGCAGCTGGCTATCAGATCAAGCATGGTGTCAAAGTCGCCAGAAAACGCGTTATATAACACAAATTTAGAAAATTAAAAGTGTCAATCATCAGCTCTTGCAGCTCTAGCATGGAGCCCATTTCTGTGTATCATATCACCCCTGAGAACCTGCGCTTGAATCCCACCTTAATTTGCATGACTCATGAGGCGGAGAGGAGATTGCTTTTACAATTTTAAAAATGTCTATGCAACTGCTGAGGATGTGGTGGTGTATGTGTCCTCAGTGGTGAGGGTGGCCAATCATCCTTTTCCATTTTTAAGGCAAAAGCTTATTCTGGTGGCATGATTATCCCCAATAAATATTTTAGTGGTTATTTTTTGGCGTTATTTGTTATGAATAAAGATTAATGTTTTAATTTTGTTGTTTGCTACTCTTCCTTTTTCTTTAGGAAACTTCAGCACAATTATTTTGGTAATAACAGAGCCTCTGAAAATATCATTGACCAAGAACTAGCTGACTACCTTGAGTTGAACTACATGCCTGTTGGTATGATTATGGTAGGGGCCTCCCAGGGTATTTCAACACTGAAGGTTCAAAGGTTAATGGGTTATCAAGTTGGAAAGTACCATTTGTCTGACCACTTCTGTGCAATCAAAAATCTCTTGTACCCATTTATTTTAGGTTTGGAGTAATGGCGCAAATTTAATGTCAAAACTAAATTGAAAGCCAATACCTTGGCTTTATCTCTGGAAAATGGCCAGAAATTATCATCCCCATGTATGAAGCTGACACTCGGAGAAATTTGCCCCAATAGTCAAAGGTACACACCCTCAGCCTTGCACCTCTGCTGAAGCCCACTTTGGAGGTACCCTTAGCTTCCTGTCTGGAAGGGTTAGAATTCTCGTTTGATGCGGCTTCTGCCAGCGTATTGCCAGCTCATTTGATGTTTGGTGTGAGTTTAAACTCACTTTTAATATGGTGCATATATCATCTCTCATTTACCCCTTGACTTTATGGGAGTAAGTGGACTTAGACGTGTGAATTAAGGAGAAGCTATCTAAAGAGGCTATATTTCAGCATATCACTCCGGTATGATACCTACTTCTCTTTGTGGAAAAGGCAGATGGTACTCTAAACCTTGTGTGGACTATAAACTTGAACAACGTGACGGTTCCAGATTTGTATCCCGTCCCAGTAGATTCACAAATTGCTCGCTATGTGTAAAAGGCTAGAGTCTTTTCTAAACTGGATTGTTTATAAGCGTTTAACCAGATCCATATCAAAAAGGGCAGGAATGGCTCACTGCATTCTGTACCAGAAAAGGTATCTTCCAATTCCGTGCTATGCCATTTGGGCTTAAGAATGCGCCTGCTATCATCCAATGTTGTATAGATGCGGCTTTGAGATGCCTTATGGACTTATGCGATGTGTCCTACATGGATGACATTCCTTGTTCTTCCCATGATCAGGCATTCCATGCTATTCACCTGCGGCAAATGGTGGAGCATTTGATGACAGCCAACCTCACGCCTAAAATCAGTAAGTGTGAGTTAAGTATTGGGTCACTTTTCTGGGAAATGTTATATTTGGTCAAGGCCACACAATGTCCAGACAATGATAAGCAATTCGTGAGTGGCCCACGTTAACTTCAGTTAAAGAGTTTACAAGCCTTTTGAGGGCTTGCACTTCCCTTAAAAAATTCACGCCAAGTTTTTCTGAGGTGGCGGCGCCTTTGTACAAGACGAGTGGTGCCAAAGTTCTCTTGTGGCCCTCCGCCCTGGAGAATTCCTTCCAAGCAGTGAAGTGCACCCTGCTGTCCACGTCAGTTCTTTACCATGTGGACCCTGAAAGGGAGTTTATCATGACTACCAATGCCTACAACTTTACAATAGCAGCTGCCTTATTACAAGTGGGTGAAGATGGAATAGAGCATCTGGTGGGATATTTTTCTAGGAAAATGTCCCTACCTGAATTGAACTACGCTATATATGAAAAAGAGTTATTTGCAGTGGTAGAGGTGCTGACATATTGACGTTCATCATTTACATGGCTCTTCCCAATAATTCTGAGTTTTTACAGACCACCGTTCCCTATTGATACCGCACACCTCATGTCCTGACCTCACGGCAAACATGCTGGCATGAGACCCTAGTCCAAATTGTGTTCTCCTATGAGTTTACAAAGGGCAAGAAAATAATTTTAATGGCGCCGTGAGTCAGAACCTTCTTTAGCTCCAGATCCAAAGGAGATGCACAATACTCAAATTGTGATTCCGCTGGGTAAAAGTGGATCCCAACAGCCTCCCCCATGGCATTCATGCCAGCGCTCTCTTCTCTGGAAAACGCAGAGGAATATAGTATGTTTACAGAGGTGGCTCTTTTTCAGCCCTTGTCTTCAGAGTAACTATGGTCCTCGACAACAGAAAGTTAAATTAGGAGGATATCACCAGGGGTTATCAAATTAAGGACAAGATGATGTGGCTTCAGGGACGCCTATGGGTTTATGCCAAACCACTCCTCCTGGAAATTATCCAGGACTATCATGTTGGTATCACCATCGGGCACCCTGTAAGAAGACTTTGGAGTTGATTCGCCATACTTATAGTTGGTAGGGATTAGCCGTACAGATTGCCAGTTACTGTAAGGAATTCCTAGTCTTCAACAGGTTGAAGCCAAGTTGCCAGCCTCTTGTGGGGAACTTTGTACCTGTTTAAAAGTTAGAGAGCCCATGGACTTCCTTATCAAGTGATTTTATTGTGGAGCTACCTGCGTTTGAGGGCTATGATGCTATCATGGTAGTGATGGACCGGTTTACAAAGTTTGCACATACTATTCCTTGTAAAGCCATGGTAACAACGATGGAGATGACAAGGCTTTTTGTTTATCATGCGTTTTCCCTCCATGGGGTGCCCCAAGAGATTATCAGTGACCGTGGACCCCAGTCCATATCCATGTTTTGGGAGGAGTTGTACAAAACACTTCAGATTCGTCTGTGCCACTCTACTGTCTACACCCCAATAAGATGAGAAGAAAGAGCGAGTGAACCAGTGCCTGAAGCAGTTCTTGCGGTGTTACACTGCAGCCGACCATTCTGAATGGGCTTCCCATATTCCATTGTCCTAATTTGTTATAACAATGCCCAGCATACTTTTATTGGATCCTCCCTTTTTTGCTAACTATGGGTTTAACCCTTCATTTGATATGGAATCAAGCGATGGGTCCAGGGTGTAGCTATGATAGGCTTTGCCAAGTCCATCAAGAAAGTCCAAAAAAGGGTCAACATCAATCTGGAGGCAGCTATAAAGGTGTATAAGGAGAATACCTATGGTAAGAGATGGGTGAGTCCAGCGTACAAGGAAGGAAATCTAGTAATGTTTGATGCCCAAAATATCCCAATAAAGCAGCCATGCAGAAAAGGGGTCAAAAGAGGATAGGACCATAACACTTTGTCAGAAAGGTGGGGTGCGCTTATAACATCTGTATCTACCCTCATCTTTTCAGATCTTTGCAGTGTTCCATGAAAGCAAAATGTCCTTGTTTGAGGGTCCTCGCCTGAGACTCCTGAGGCATAGCTTGTGGAAGAGACCCAAGAGTGGAAGTAGAGGAGATGGTAGCCTCCCGTCAGGTGAAGAGAAGGCTGGAGTAACTGGTGTTGTGGAAAGGTTTTGAAGCAGCAGAGAACATCTGGGTCCCAGCATGTGACTGTGTGCATGCCCAGGACTTCATTGATGCATTCCACGAGCGTTCCCAAGATGCAGCTGGGCAAGGCCAAACCAACTGTCGCCGCCATGAAGCTGATCACTGACCATAAGAACCTTTCCCTGGTTGAAGCCACTGTAGGGTAGGTGGAGCCCCAAAAGAACAAGAGGGCAATATTATGGTTATATGACATGATGGTTGGTACAGATTGTAAGAATAAAGCAGAGCGGGATGAGGAAAAGAGGAGTAAGTTGATGAACCCGTCTGACCTGAGGCACACCCTAAAACAACGCAGGGTAAGTGCAAAATATGCCCAAGTTGGTTCAGGGGGTGCGCGTGATGATCAGCCTAACGTTACATCAAATGTTTAAGACAACCAGCATTGTTATTTATAATAGTTTCTATAGTTGCTTGTATAATGTGGTTTCAAACCCGTTTAATTTACAATGTTGCAAATTCTGGAAGAATTTAGCTACAATCAATAACTCAAGTTCAGACTTACTCAAGCTAAAGTACCATAGCTGATGGTAGTATGCGCTTATTGGTTTTTTAGGCTTAATACCAATCTCATGAAATGTTGATTCTATCCACAGTGTTTAATAATGATTTCCTAAGACCAACCTTCCTTGTTGTTCTATTTGCCTTATAACTTTCATTAGTTTTTACGTTTTTTAATAGTCTCTTGGGTGGATCTGTGAGCGGATCTTCTCATGGAGGTCTCCATCAACATAGGTCATTTTATTTTTATCAAAATTAACCATAAAAATTTAGCGCACACCTGTGCCACCCTGATCCCCTCTAGATTGAGGCACCCAAGCACCCTGTCACCGATCTGCACTTGGTTATAAACTCCTTGGGGTCCAATTAAATTTTGTTATTTCTTTGTTACTTAATTATATAATGTATTGTATACCTTTCTTTGATGTCCTCTCTGCTACGGCACCTTCTGAGGTGCCTGTTCCTAGTTTTATTAATGACTGGTTCTTTTGCAGTGTGGCTGTGCATTATAAACCACCTCATAGGGAAAAAGAGAGTCACAGACACTCTCTTGACAGTTATCTACATCAAATAATGTTTGTTCTGCGTATTTTTTTCTTTTTTTAATCTTTCTTTCCTTCATGGAGGTTCAGGACACCAAATCTAGTGGATACTGGGGCCTCAAAGAACTTTATTGATCTTGACCTGACTGACTATAAAGCTTACTCTACTTATCTGGTGTTATGATTAGGGCAGGGGCTTCCTAGGATATATCCACTTTAAAGGTTCAGGGTCTGGTTGATTAACAAGTTGGTATGTACCACTTGGTTGACCACTCCTTATCAGTTGAAAACCTTCTGTATCCAATCAACTTGGAAATGGGATGGTGGCGGAAATTTGATATCAAGACAAATTTGAAGCTCAAACCCTTAAATAAGCCCTTGGAGAGGGGTCAAGGATCAATAATACCCATTTCAGACAGTAGCACTCTAAGCAAATTGCCGCAGTGGCCTAATATACATAAGCTTCGTCTTGCACCTCTGTTAAAGCACACTAAAGCTCCCCTATTCACCTGTTTGTAGGAGTTGAGGTCTTCATTTGATGCGGCTTCAGCTGATTCCTTACCTGATCATTCATAATTTAATTGTGATTCTAACCTCACAGTTGACCTGGTTCACATTTCCTCCCCAATCACCCTTTGACTCTGTGGGAAGAAGCAGTATTAGATGTTTGGGTTACAGAGCATCTTGCGAAAGGAGCCATCTTTCAACATAATTCTCCAATATTCTCACCACTAATCTTTTTAAAAAATATATGATACTCTATGCTGACATATAGATTATAATAATTTAAATAATGTCAATATAACTAATATGCATTCTATTCCTATAGAGGCACTAATGGCCTGCTATGTGGTAAAAATTAGAGTTTTTTCCAAAGTGGATAGCTTGAACGCCTTTAGCCATATCTGTATTAAAAAGGGTAGGATTAGCTCACTGCAGTCTATACTAGGAAGCGGATTTTCCAATTCCAGGGCATGCTATTTGGGATTAAGAATGCACTTTCAGTATTTCAACGTTGTATAATGTGGCATTAAGAGTTGATTGGTGAATGCGATGTGGCTTATATTAATGACATCCTGGTTTTCTCTCTGATCAATCATCTCATGAGATTCACTGCAGCAAGTGGTGAAACATTTGAGAGCAGCAAACTTGATGCTGAAAATAAATACTTAGTGGATTATTTAAATCAAAGGTTACCTTCTTAGGCAACATCATTTTTGACAAAGGCCAAATAATCACTCCAGAAAAAAGAAGGCAATCTGTGATTGGCCCGAGCTAACCTCTGTTAAATAATTGAAAAGCTTTTTGGGAACGTGAACATTCCTAAAAAACTACACCAAATCTTTCAGATTGCATCACCTTTGTATAAGTCCAATAGAGCTAAAAGTCCTCAATGGTCATCTGCACTGGAGAATGCCTTTCAGAAGTGAAGTGCACTTTGCTCTTCACATCAATACTTCATCACGTAACTCTTAATAGGTAGTTTATAGTGGTTAGTGGCGCTTCTCATTTCAATATTGCTGCCGCTCTGATTCAAATAGGCAAAGATGGAGTTGAGCATCCTTTTGGATATTTTCCTGGAAGATTCCCTTACATGAGTTAAATTATGCTGTTTATGAAAAGGAGCTTTTGGCGGTGGTGGAAGCATTACCTTATTGGCGCCATCATTTGCATGATTCTTCTCAGCCATTATAGGTGCATACTGACCATTAATCGATATTATACTACTGCGCCCCTCATGTTTTAACTTCATGACAATCTTGTTGTCATGAGAACCTGGCACAATTTTTGTTCTCATATGTTTTTTCAAAAGGCAAATATAATGGTTTAGCTGATGCTTGAAGTTGCAATCCTGCATTGTCATCTGTCCCTAAGGAGTTGGAGTTCCATATAACTGATTTTTATACTTCACCTGGTTATCATGTCTAATAAGCCATCCAAACTCAGTGGTGCTCCTGGTCTTTCTTCCTTAGAGAACCTAGGGAATATAATATGTTCAGATGGGTTGTCTTGTAACAATATTTATCCCCCAAAAGCATGATTCTTTCAAAAGAGACTTAAACCAGGAACTTTTAATGGAGGGTTCCATATAAAGTACAATATGTTATGGTTCCAGGGACGCTTATGGGTTCCCAACTGACTTCTTCGCCTAGAGATAATCAAGGAGCATCATGATGGGATAATCATGCGCCATTCTGGGAAGGCAAACTCCCTGGAGCTTATCCGCTGCACATATAACTGGAAAAGAAATTTTATTACAGGTTACACGTTATACCATGGTGTGCCTTGTTTGCAACTGGATGAAACCAAATTGCCATACCCTTTCAATCTTGTTAATATACGCCCATAAACAGAGAGGCCTTGGTCTTCCCTATCAGTTGATTTCATTGTGGAGTTACCACTAACTGAGAAGTATTATGCCATCTAGATAGTGGTGGACAGTTTTTCCTAGTTCACCCATTATCTCCCATGCTACTCCACAATGACGCCAGCCCAAATTTGTTAAGCTGTTTTTCTCCCATGTTGTCTCTTCCCATGTCATCCTAAGGAGATCATCTGTGATTGAGTATCTCAATTCACATCAGTATTTTTGGTAAAATTATTAAAGAGCCTTTATATTCGTCCATGCCACTCTACTGCCTTCCACCTACAATAAGAGGGTAGACAGAGCGAATGAACCAATTCTTGGAGCAATTTTTATGGTAATACACAGCTGCTGATCTTTCATATTTGGCCTCTCACCTCCCTTTAGTGAAATTCAGTTACATCAACGCCCAGCATTCTTCCTTTGGGTGTTCTCTATTTTTGCAAATTAAGGATTTATCACACGTTTGACTTGAACTCAGCTATGAGTAAAAGGTAAAAGTAGTGGTGGATTTTGCTAAGTTCATCAAGAAAGTACACAAGGGGGTAAATACAAATTTGGGAGCTGCTATGAAAGCCAAAATGAGAACGCAGATGGTAAGATAGAGGTTGGGCCCAAAATATAAAGAAGGGACATCTAGGTTATCAATTCCAAGGATATCCCTATCAAGCAGCCATGTAAGAAGTTGTGTCTGAAGAGAATAGGACCTTACCACATGGTTAGAAAGGTGGGCCATGCCTCCTATCAGATGGATCTAGCACCAAAGTTCTGCATCTTTTCCACCTTTCACAAGAAAAAATTGACTCTCTTTAAAAACTCCCTCTTGAGATTCCATATTTGTATCTAATAGATGAGGCGCCAGAGTGGGAGGGGAAAGAGATTGTGGTCCATTGTAGGGTAAAAGAAAGCTGTAAATCCCTGTTAACATGGAAGGGGGTTGATGCTGCAGAAAACATATGGGTCTCAGATCACTATTGCAGCCATGATCAAGACTTGATTAATGCATTCCCTAAGCACTTTTCAGATGCTTCTGGTCCCAAGTCCACCCTGGAAGTTGCAGTCATGAAGTCACTCCCAACACATAATAGTTCTCTCTGGCCAAGGCTCTGGGTGGGGTGGATCTTCAGAAACTGGAGAGTAATGACATGTTTTATGACATGATTTCTGGATTA
The DNA here is from genome assembly GCA_022478985.1 of Massospora cicadina. Classification (NCBI taxonomy): domain Eukaryota; kingdom Fungi; phylum Entomophthoromycota; class Entomophthoromycetes; order Entomophthorales; family Entomophthoraceae; genus Massospora; species Massospora cicadina. The sequence continues at coordinate 45,453 of JAKSZP010000353.1, read as the reverse complement.
AGAAAAAGGACAAAGAAAAAATGAGCAAGGAAAAAGGATCTAATTGGACTCTCTCCCTGACCTCAGTTACACCATGGATAAACGCTAGGTCAAGGCCAAAAAGTCTCAGATAAATACCCAGAAATAATGTGATAAGGTCCAGAATATTACATCAACTGCCCTTAAATTTACCATTTACAGTTTAAATGGGGATTGGTAATTATGTTTGTGTTCCAAAAGGTATAAGACTTATTTACAAAACTAATATTACTAAAAATGGTAAACTGCAGCTAGTGTCATGGAGCATGCTGATAATAATGAGAAGACCAGCCTGAAACTCCAGGTGAGTTACCACCCAAAACCCAAGCCAGAATGCCATAGGCACAATCATCCATAATGCATGTTAAAATTTAGTATACTGACCATGAAGACCAGCCAGGGTGTGCTTAAAAGCGGTATCATCTCACTTTTTAATAAAAAAGTTCACTAAAGACCAAGATTCGGAGTTTATTTTGTTGTTAATAAATTTTATTAATAATATAAGATGGGGGAAAAGATAAAGTGGAGCAGCAGCAGTACCTGGTAGGGACCACTTCTTATAAGCTCACTGGGGAAAAGTTGCACCACTTGCATAACTACCATTGAGAAAAACATGCAACAATCCGGCAAATAGGTCCAATAGACCTATTTTGAAAATGACTTGGGTCCAGACTTCTTAGCTAGACTCATTTTGAGCTTATCACTCAAATTTAATTTTCCTGTCATGTGCATGCATTTTCCATGGTAATGACATTTTGGGCAGCTGGCAGGTTGCACCCAGGGCAAGCCACATAAGGCTGGACCAAGTTGGTGGGGAAGGGTTTGACTGACCCCATACTTGTTGGGGACAATTATGGCTGTGTCACAATGGAGGAAAACCGGCTTTGTGTTTTTTGCAACTCCATTACCTCACAGCAACCCTCCAATTATTTTCCAACAGCTCGGTGGAAGATAATGCTGGGAGGGGAACTGCAACCCTCAGATGGTACGCTGTGTTCCACCTATCATCCACCACATGGGCCATATTGCCCTGGGTGGTGAGAGACATGGGTGCCAGCTTCTACCCCTTTTTTAGTGAAACAAAAATTGGTATGATCCATATGGAGGGATTACTGCCCAAGACTTACATTACCCTTCCCTTTAGGAAGGGGTGGAGTGCCACCTCTGGGGAACTGAGCCAGCGCAATATTCTTGTAAGCTTTGGGAAGTTTGATGACCATGATTGTGGCAATTTTAGGAGGGGGCGAGGGGCTTCATGGTGCACCACATGGAACGCTTCCACTAACTCACAACAGTTTGCGCAATCATGAGCACTAACCCAGCTATTTTTTGTAGGAAGGGAAGCTCCTCTAAGCCACATGGTACTGAACTGAAAGGCGGGACCAGCGCGACACCCAAATTGTTTCTAACTCAGATTTAACTGGCTCCTCCACAACTTCTGGTTTGGGGCGGCAGGTGAGGTACTGGAAAAGGGAGATAGCTAGAAGGTGTGGAAAACCAGATGTTGTTTCCAGTGAGGAGGGAGCGCCAAACAGAATGAGCCATTTCACAGAGCTTTAACAACCTCAAAAGGACCTGACTACTTACTTGCAAACTTCCATGAGGGGGCCTTGATGTGCAGGTGGCGGGTGTTGAGAATTAATTGCAAACCCACCTGAAAGTTGGGAGCAGGGAGGCACTTTCACTTTTTGAATTGCTTATAGTCAGCAATCACTTTGGTAAGGTGTTCACAGACTAGAAACTGAGTGGCCCAGATTTGTTGAGCATGCTCTTTCACCACGGGAAACTCAGGATGAAGACAGGGTCCAGGAGAAAAGCAAGGGCTTAACTTAACGTCCCTTCATGTGATGAAAACCCCATAGAGGTGTGTGAGACATTGTTGCAAGAAAAATGGGCCAATGGAAGATTGTCTACACAGGTGTCCTGTGCAGTGGTGGCATAGCACTGGAGGTACTGATTCAGTATTTGCTCAACTCGCTCCATCTGACCATCCAATTAGGGTGGTATGCTGTGGACTGGCAGGGTTGAATTTTCAGGTGAGCTAGAAGGGCCATCCAAAAGCAAGCCATGAATTGCGGACCCCTATCACTCACAGTCTCATGGGGTAAGCCAAACATGGAGAAGTCGTGGCGGATGAAAAGATAGGCAGTCTACTTGGAGGTGATAGAAGTTGAGCAGGGGACATACAGAGCAAATTTGGTGAACCGGTCTATCACAACAATGATTGCATTGTAACTATTTAATGAAGGGAGCTCAATTATAAAGTTGACTAACACCAACAATTATGGTCCCTCATCCTGTTGCAGTGGGTGGAGGAGTCCATTCCGCCTGGAGGAGTCCATTCCGCCTGGAGGAGTCCAATTTTGCATTTGCGCAGGTAATGTAACTTGTTATCCAATGGTGATGTCTTTTGAGATGCTGGGCCAATTGTAGATACGCCTCACCAGTCAAGGCATTTTTCACTCCAGGGTGACCAACTACCAGCTGATCATGGTGGGCTTAATCACTTTGGTGCAAAGCTGAGGGGCACCCACAACTGAAACTAAAACAAAAATCCTTCTGAGCCTACTGAGTAATGGGAGCACTTGTGCACTGGGTCCATGAGCTGCACCAATAACTTCAAGTCTTCAAGAAAGTCATTTGCTGGGCCAAAACGCGAGCAGACAGGGGTGCAGTTGGGTCCAGATTTTCTGACAAAATTTTAGGTGGGGTGATGGATAAAATTTGGGTTAACGGTATTACTGTGGTGAGCTCTTGCTCCTCTGCCTCGGTGATAAATAAGGCAGGGTTTTGACTCAGGAGATTGGGAGAACGTTCAGTAACTCTTTTACAAATTCAAACTTATAGTTTAAAAGTGCATAGGTTGTGGTACTTCTGGGCTTGAAGGTGTGCCAACTTCTGCAAATTGCAAAATACATGAGGGCTTGATGGTCCATCCGCACTGTCACCCTATGCAAAGCGCCCTGCAGTAGTATTGCTAATGGTTTAGTGCCCATGATATGGCTGCCAGTTACTTGTCGTAAATAGCCCAGTTCAGCTCTGTGGATGTAAATTTGTGGGAAAAATACGCTACAGGGTGCTCCATGACATCATGTTCCTGAAACAAGACTGCTCCCACTGCAGCTGAAGATGCGTCACATGTGACAATGAAGGTTTGTCTGCATTGTCATGCTTGAGCACAGGTGTGACACATGTAAGAATGTGTCTATAACTCTCCTGTTCCCAGCGTGGTAGTGCTTGGTCACAGGCCCAACGCCAGGGAACTAGCCGATAGTACAAAAGGTACTAGAGCCCAGCAAGGGGTGCTGGAACAATAATAACTTAAGTAGAGAAATGCAATTTTAATAAGAAATAACCAACCAAAAGTGACGAGGTGCACAGGAAAAAAGAGGTAAATGTCCCAAGTTGGAGGGAACCTGGGTGACCCAACGGTGCATGAGGGGATAATATAAAAATTAAAAATGGAATGGTTAACATAGCGCGAGACCTCCTCAAAGAGGTCCACGCACAGAATTGTTTGAGATAACATAAGTAAAAATGGGAAAGGTTTATTGTGAGAAGTTGACCAAAAAGGAATGTTGGTCACAAAAATTAGATTTAAGCTTCATTGGGGCAATTTGGGGTCTATCAAAGTGGTCCCAAGCACTGATTCACCAAATAGGAAAACACTCCCATCCAAATTGGTAGAATACACCAAAACTGACTTACTCAAGTAATCAATTGCAGTTGTATCTGAACCAAACGCATAATTTCATAAATGGAACAAGTTTCAAAACCCCATTCCTCAATCAATCAAATTGAACCATCCTCATTTAATTGAATAGACCATCCGTTTTAACTCCTGGGCTGATGAAAGGGGCTGGGCGTTAGGCACCTCACTAGTACCAACCTGGCCATATTTGGCTTGTACCCAGCATTGGTCTACTGTGTGCTTGAGGTCAGGAAGGGCCTGAAGCTTCACCTTCTGGGCCTCCTGCCGCCCAGCCTTATCCTTGGGGTTGGTGCCCACTATCATGTCACTTAACCATGACAACACAAGTACCTTTTTTATAACTTTGAATGCTTTCTGAAATTCCAGGGTCCAAAGGAATGGGACATTCTTACTAGTGATGAGGTGCATGGAGCAGCCAGCTATGAGAGGGCCAGAGAGATTTTTTAAGATGATGGTACTCAAGAAGCTCCAAAATTGCTTCTGAGTCATTGGGGTAAGCCACTTGAGAATGGCCTCAAGTTTACAGGGCGGAATAGCATAACCATCTTTTAATATCAGGTTATTAAAGAAAGTAATCTCATCAAAAAAGGATTTGCATTTTGATGCCTTCACAAATAGACCTGCCTTGTGTGAAGTGGTCAGTACAGCTTCCAGATCTATAGCATGCTGTTTGGGGGTTGGGGAGTGTATGAGGAAGTCATCAATGTAAGCAACAGCATACGTGTTATGCAGATCGCCCAACAAATCGTCAATCATCCACTGGAACGTGGTGGGTGCTTTCTTTACCCAAAAGGCATATGCAGAATTGGAATATACCCCACCTTATCCAAATAGCAGTAAGCCAATCCTACTCTTCAGCCATCCATATTTGGTTGAAGGCGTTCACCATATTGAGCTTAAAAAAATAAGCTTGACTTTGCAATGGCCTGGTCAATTGTTTGTTCCAAAGAAAGTGGGTAGTGGTCATGGTCTGAGATATTGTTGAGGTGGCCGTAATCCACACAAGAGTGCAGTGTGCCATCAGCCTTCTTTGCAAACACAATAAGGGAGATGGCAAGAGATGTCACCTTGAAGAGCCACCCCTTTATAAGCATGTTGTCAATCCACAAGCCTAGGCTGCAGTTTCTTCCACAGTATGAGGATATAATGGAAAATTGATACTAACCACTTCCACCTTCGTGCAGAACTTAAGGGATATACTTTAATTGTGGAGGAAATTGGGTAGCTTTTCCTATATCGAAAAATCCCCTTATACGCTATCAGAGATGAAGGAAAATTAGGAGGCAAGTCCATGGGTGTAGCGAGTGTGAAAATGATACCTCTGCTCTGTGCTTTACCTAATGTGTTAAGAATTGGGAGCTCACTGCCACCCTGAGCCTTTCAAAGAGTAACATGCTCAAAGACAAGTTAACCTTCACTTGTTGGCATCTCCACCAATCCACACCTAAGATAATTGGGAATACCAGGTCAAATTGCCAAGAAATAAATCAAAAAATTTAAAATTTCCCACTAAAAATAGGACCAGGTGACGCACCATGTAAGGTGACTGAGTGGCGGAAGATGCAACCAGGACCTCCAGGCCTACCTTCAAATCTAATTCCAACTGATGTGCCAACTTCAAACTCATAAAATTTACCGCCTCTCCTATGTCTACCAGGGCCTCAAATGACACCCAGTGTGCACCCAGATAAATTTCCACTGGTAACAGGAGATAGGCATGGTCTTGCTTGTAGGTGAGAGATTTTGGTATTGCAAGCTAATGGTGGTAACCAACAGAAGGAATGGAAAATCAGATATGAACTCATTGGGGCTTGCTCTGGTATCATTAGTGGATAACATTAAGCACAAGTACAGACCCTGAATGTCATGACCACGGGGGCTAAGATTGAGCTGAACTTTGCCAACTGGAAAGATATATGCTGTTTTGGAGAAACCCACGTGACACCCCACCCAAAGGGTGAGATGGAGAGGGTCAGAGTTAAGGAATGTTCTATTATGTCATGGAGCATGCTGATAATAATGAGAAGACCAGCCTGAAACTCCAGGTGAGTTACCACTCAAAACCCAAGCCAAAATGCCATAGGCACAATCATCCAAAATGCATGTTAAAAATTAGTATACTAGCCATGAAGACCAGACAGGGGGTGCTAAAATGTGGTATCATTTCACTTTTTAATAAAAATGATCATTAAAGGCCAAAATTTGGGGTTTATTTTGTTGTTGACAAATTTTTATTGAAAATATAAGATGGGGAAAAAGATAAAATGGAGCAACAGCAGTACCTGTGGGGACCGCTGCTTATAAGCTCACTGGGGAAAATTGCACCACTTGCATAACTACCATTGAAAATAAACTTGCAACAATCCGGCAAATTGGGCTGAAAGACTACCTGGAAACTGACTTGGGTCTGGACTGCTTAGCCAAATTCATTTTGGGCCTATTACTCAAATTTAATTTTCCTGTCATGTGCATGCATTTTTTTTGGCAGCAACAATTTAGGCAGCTGGCAGGTTGCACCCTGGGCCAAGCCTCATAAGGCTGGACCCAGTTGGTAGAGAAGGGGTTGACTGCCCCATACCTGTTGGGGATGGGTGTGGCTGGACACTTTGGTGGGAACTTGGTAAGGTTGGGGTTTTTTTGCAATACCATCACCTCCCAGAAAACCCTTTGAATATCTTCTACCAGCTCAGTGGAAGATAACGCTGGGAGGGGAACAGAAACTCTCAGATGTTACACTGTGATCCACCTCTCATCCACCACATAGCCATATTGCCATGGGTGATGAGAGGCATGGGTGCCAGTTTCTGCCCCTTTTTTGAGTGGAATGGTAATTGGTCCCAATCCAGATGGAGGGGTTCCTGCCTGAGACTTACAGCTGGTGTCAAAAAACATAATCTCACACATAGTCATGGTTTAGAATTATCATGGATGGTAGCATTTTATTATTAACTAAAATTGATTCCAAGCCTCACCAAATTAATTCAGGCCATTTACATTTTCTTAAAAATAGATTTTGTTGACCAGTATATCTCTTAGTCACCTCCTCTACCCTAAATAAAAAACATTTTTTATATATTTGTCTTATGTTACTTTTTTCTGGTCTTAAGGATTCACCCCTCATGAGGGTTTTCTAGGTTTTTTATGTAAGCTGTGAGGATGTTGTCAACTTACTAGTTGCATTGATGTTGTTTAATAAAAGTCTATTCTCTAAGAGTTAGAGACACTCTTTAAACATACCCCATAATCTCTCCCAAACCTGATTTTTGCACCAATTTTACAACCCAACCCTTTCCTCCAAATTTCAAATCCATGAACTTAAACCCAAGAAGAGGATGCAGCACCCAAGGTTAGTACTGCCAACACCAAAAGCCATTTCTATCACATAGGCCAGCACCCTCACAGATGAGGGTGCTGGCCTATTTTACTGTCTTTATTCCCAATTTTTAAATAATATTGCCTTTCCAATAATTTAGGGGCTTCTTTTTATGAAAATTATTTTTGCATTTCATGGCGCTCATTGCAGTTAACATGCACCTGCTAAGATGGCTAATCCCTTGTCATATAGAGAGCTTTGGGTTATAATACTACTAGTCACATATTGCCTTGTGTTGTTTACAGGAATTGTAAGGTGTTATTTAAAGTAAACTTGGGCTACCCTGGTCTTTACACTAAAGGGTTTAAAGGCTAGTTTAGCTTGAAAGCTATGGCCAAGGACCTTATACCATGTCCTTTTTATTATATTTAAACCTTTACCAGCTATTATATATATGACATAATAACAACTAAATTTTATCATCTATTAAGATATTGCTAAGCGCCAGCAGGATATGGTGGACAACAATCATACACCATCACCTTTGATATTGATACCAGGTTAGGAACCAGAATTATAGCTTTTTAAAATAGTTTCTACCTCTGTATCAGTTCAATTTTATCATTAAGCAAGCTTAAATTAAAATAGAATTGATTATAATAATAAAGTGGTTCTTTTTTAAAACAAAGTAAATGCAATAAAAAAGTGTATTTTAAAAAATAAATGCAAGTGAAATAACAGAAAACGAGATAAATTATAGTTTGAGTTTTTACTTTTCGATGGTTAGATATTGATTATAAACCATTACCTACTCAAGAACCTATCATAAGAGGAACATCCATGCCAAATTTTGTGCACATGGGTACTTTGGTTTGGGAGAAATGATAATTCAATATGATCCTTAAATTTGAATTGTAGATAATAAATATATCGAGGGGAGGATACCCCAGTGGTAGAATAGGGACCTCTACCACTGCCTCCCCGAGTTCGATTCTGGTACAAGAATTTTGGGTAGGGGACAATTATGACTGTGTTGGCGTTGCGCACCAATGCCCCGAACTGAGATAGCGAATAGCAAAGGCGGTCCATGGAGTTCCTGGCCTATCATACGCTGCGCATGGAGGTTTTCCGGATTTTATCCTCCTTTCCCATTCATTCGATTTCCCATTAATCAGTGCGGTATCGTCCCAGGTCGGCCCACCTAGAATAAAATAGATAACAAATATATCGTTTTTGAAACCTAAAATGGTAACTAAATACAAAAAGTAAGTTAACCTTAAATCTGTTTTGTAGTGGGGCCTTTGAACTAAGAACCTCCATGCCAAATTTCAAATTCTGAGCTTATGCGGTTTAGAAGATACGATGATAAGAATTGACTTTTATATGTTAGAGATTCTGATTGACATGTTGTAACGTACGTTTCATTCTTATCATCTTCCAGGTGATTAGGTACCATTTATTTGTTACACAGGATTTTGTGATTTCCTCCGGTTTTCGATTTGACAATCTCTTCTATTTAAAGTTAGCATTTACTAAAATACAGGGGAACTTGTTTGGAATGCTATGATTGAAATTTTTAAATTTAAGGATTGTTTTTTAGAACTTTGTTTGTCATCATATTGTACTATCTGTTTTTACTTTTTTCGTTAACTTTTCAGTATATTTTTTTATTTGTTTGCATCCTTTTTTATTCGTGCATTTTTTGCAACCCTTTGCTTTATTTTAGCTTTTGAATAAATTTCTAGGTAAACTTGTTACTTTTGGTTAAAAATATTATTCTAGGTTCTAAACTTGTATACATTATATATTTTTTTATATATTAAGTTAATTTACTGAAATTTCAGTTCTATTATCGGTCATTTTTGAATTCGGGAGATTTATTTTGTATACTGTAGCGTATAAAAATAATATTTTGGATAACATTCTTGACATTTATTGTTTTATAAATCTTTAATGTAGGAAAAGATGAAACTTATTAAACATTTTTTAAAATTGATAATTTTGAGATTTACGCTAAAATTTAATTATAAGTTGCGTTCTATTTGCTTGCTAGCTACAACATAAGCTTTTAACCTATGTTCAATTCTAAAGTTTCGTCTTTTTTAAGTCTCTTATGCGAACCGGTAAAAAAGCTTTAAAAATTTCATGATAGCCTTTCGCTCCGGTTACGCTCCTATATTGCGTTTTAAATTTTTTGTAGATTTCACGTTGACTTTTTAAATCAACTAGAAATGTACGAAGCTTAATCATAGAATAAGGAAAGCTATTTGATTACGACTTCTACCATTTGCTGAAAAGTATTCTCAATATTGTTGTTTTTGTTTCTATTGTCTCTTTTTTAACGAGACAAGTTTGTTTTTACTTTTAAAGTTTTCAATAAGTTTTCGCGGAGTAAAAATAACTTTTACAAATTACTCGTCAGATTAAAATAATGGTTAAATGAATATCAGCAAGCATTTATTGAATATTAGTTGACAAACTTTTAAGCTGAGGTTATGCGCCAAACAAATTTTTAAAGACTTTTGAATTTTTCATTTAAAAACAAGCGTTGCTGTATTCCTACACGCATGTATAAGGTTTTCAACCCTATTACACTTTTAATGTGATTTAGGGCATAGTGTAAATTATTATTATTTAACCGTCAATTTTTTATTAAAACCTTAGCACCATTTATAGCTACATGCGTTTTAGTTTAACCTTCGTTTCGTGTTTATACAAAGGTCGATTTCTATCTCTAACTTCGCTTAAGTTTTAGCTTATCTAACAAACTATTTAGAGCTGAAACCCAATTCAACCACTCCATACTTACATGCCTTCTCAAAGTAAGTTTATTATGGGGTGTGATAATTTATTCGTATTTTAACTTATTATCTAGATACTGATTCGAACCGCTTTGCTCAAAATACTGGCGCAGAATTCCATAAGCCTATCAATAACTTTAATGGCGCACAAGTTTCTGCCTTATTAAATCAAAGTAATTTACTTTTCTTTGCAGCTTTAACTTGTTTAAATCTAAGATTGGAATAGTGCCTATATTTCGGTCTCCAATCACAAAGGCGCCGTAGATGGTATATTATTATGAAGATTTTCACTTAGCTTTAAGATCGCCCCCAATTTTATAAGCCCAAAGTGACTGGGAATCCTTGGAACTCTAAGGATTCCATCAACAAGCCCTCGCCTTGGGGTGTTAAAAAAGGTACTATACGTTTAAAAGGTACACATTATTTTATTTCGGTGAAGGTTGATATGGTGCGGAAGTTTAATTTACCATTTTAAAGGCAACAAATTGGCATCTGGTGTCGATTTACTGACTGAACTCAAATCCTACCCAAAACAGCAACCTGTTGTAGCAACACCCACCTCTGCTCCTGTGAAAAAAATAGTTACTACTACATCTAAAAAAAAGCATTGAATATCTTGTATTTTGCAATAAAATCTTACCAAAAGTTAGACAAAACTTTTAGAAGGAATCTGTTCAGTTCATTGCAACATTAATTTAATATATTGAGTTTGGACCGGTGTAATGATTGACAAAAAGTTGTCTTGTTGTAGGTTTAGTAAGTTTAAATTTCAATTGAGAAACTAACTCATAAACATGCTAGAATCTTAAATTTTGTTAGTGGTCACTTTTTTTCTAAAATTTTAGCTATAGCGAGATTTTTTAAAATATATAAAAATTGAGGAGTAGAATTTCAGTATATTGCTTTAACCATAATAAGGCCTCTCTGCCGTCACTGGAAGTTATGACCTCCTGGAAAAGTAACAATACTCAAATGCCACCTTCTAACCATCGAACTATTGCTTTTTCATAGCAAAACTTGCGCAAGCAAGCTGATATGTATACAAATAGCAGAGTAAAATAAACTGTATATCTAACTTTACGCTGATCAATTTAATCAATAGTTTAAGTAGTCGAAACAAATGCAAAAAGCTAATTGCAAACTTTTAGGTCACAAAGTCTTGTGATTGTAGGTTTGTTTTTTAAATTGAGGGGTTTTAGACTGTGTTGGTTTTAAATTAATTCACTACCTACTATATCCAAAAAATTTGGGCTTTTTTACAAATGTGTATCTACTCTTGTTATAAGGAAGGGTCCTACCAGTTTTTATACCTTTTATGATTAAAACTAGATTAGTACGACTCATATTTTTGACTTGGGCCATTTCATTCTAAAAATATAAGAGGCTGGACTAAATGGTAGCAATAAACAGCCCAGACTGAGCATCGGACATTCTAATTGACTCATGGGACGGTCATTCATAAGGTACATTATTTGCAATCTCAATTTATGAATATATATGAAAGGCTTTAACTGGGATAAAGTGCCAACCACTTGACATTTTCTTATTGATAAATAGTTTTAGCTAATTGGGCGTTCCTAAATTAAGAAACTATTTTATATTTATATAAGAGATCTTTGCTATAGGAAGTTTTTATATATAATGATTTTGACCATAAAGGATAAAATTTATATGCCTTACAGATTTGCAAGCAAATTGAATATCTCAACTTATACTTTATATATTAAGTTATAGGGGTTGAGAATTTTATATTGGCCAACCATGTGACCAACCCAAAAAACACCAACCATTATTATAAATAGTTATTTAGCTTATAGAAGTTATTGTTAACACTTTGTTGACCAGCAATTTTACACAGAAACTCTCATGTCACCGGCTATCATTTTGTAATTGAATATGGAAGTAAAGTAAAACATTCTAAATAAACTCCAATAAATTTTATTTATACTGAATGGAATGAAATTTAATTTTGAACATATTTTTTATATAACTTTTAAAGTTTTGTTTGCTATCATATTGTTGACCGATGACGAGTTAACTCATCACCGGTCAACAATGTGTTAACATTCAGCTAGCATGCTAGAGCCAACTAGTCATAGTGAATCATCTTTACATACTCAATAGTAGACTGTTAAGATTTTAATATGCCCAAATTACTTAGCTTAATTGAATATAATACATCTGCTTGTCCACTAAGGGATTCATCTCACTAATGGATATGATAGTTATTGATAGTATAATACATATTGTTTAGAGTATTATCCTGAACAGATATTTAGTAGTTTGCCAGGTTTTGATCCATCATATGGCAATATTTTGTTGGGGTGATTCCCAACAATAAACAATGGATTAGGTTGCCATATTAAATATTGATAGCTTAATAAACTTGGAGTCAATCAGGTTTAGTTACCAATTGACTTAGAGGTTTATGAGTTGCTAGAGTGATGCTGCCTGTGATAAAGCAATTTACAAGTTAACCTTTTAAGGATTGCAATCTGCTGTTTATAGGTAAAAGTCCCATTACCTAAGCAGATTATTACCTAATAAGGTTGACTTAATAGGGGGTTGTTGGGATTCGATTTGCTCCCACTCAACCTAATTTGAATTTCCCTACCTCCAATGCCTCTCCAAAAATTCTCCTAACCTCATTGGAGCACTATTCTCTGCAATATAACTAATTTATCTAAAGCAAGCCTGCTATTTACTCACCACCTGATCAAAGTCAGGGTGCTGAAGATCTTGCCAGTGGAGGACGTTGTTACCTTGAAAAATAGGATGAAGATACATTTTATATATATTTGCTCCTTTTAACTGAAGAAAGATACATTTTTTACCTCAGTTTGATCATGATTTCACTTACTTCTAGAACCTCTTTTTAGCGATCTCCTCTTCAGCCATCAGCATCACAATCACTGGTTTTATTACAGTAGTCCCTCATCACCTATTTCTAAGCTTACATCAATTCACTGGCCCCTACATCTAGGATCCCCAACTCTCCCCACTATTGACTCTCTGAGGACAATTTATTTCATTCATTTTGGTATTCTTCAGAGGATTGACTACCCTCAGCTACTCTATACCAACAAAATAATTGGTGCTCCCTGCCAGATACTCTCCCAAACTACCTGGTGAATAGATAATTCACAATGGATGATCCCTGCCAAGACTCTACTTGACCTCTTACTGAAATATCCAGCATCACTCAATGGGTAACTTCCAATGGAAACTGCAACCCTAAGAACAATGAACCCAATCTTGTGCAATTCTATGCTATGCTCAATATCTCTATTCCAACCCTTGAACCCCATAATTATCACTTTCAGCCTACAGATGTTGCTGATACTATTAATCAATTACTTTTAGGTGCTCTTTTATCCTGAGATTACTCCCATCACAACCAAGCATCTGCAGTTTCTGATAACATGCAAGCCCTATATAAATCTGCTGACTTACCCAACTCTGAGGTAGGAATACTTCACACTGAGTGATATTTGCACCAGTTTGTGCACCCAGCTATTCACCATTTAGTTTAGATGATGGGAATCCACTATCAGGAAATATTGAGACAGTTTACCTTGTCACAAGAGCTACACTCCTATCTTTTAGAATTCTACAACTTAGCTTCTTCAGTTGTAAGAGATAACCATGTGGCCATTCTTGAGAACCACACCCAACTTATCTCTATTCAAACCCAACTCTCTCAACTGGATGTGAATGATATAGCCTTCTTTGTGAGGAAGTAGCTACCCAATTTACTGAAACTGCCACAATTATCAAGAGTCAGTTGCAACAAGCCATCACCAATCTCTCAGGCCACTTTAATACTTTTATTGAACAAACTTTAGAACAATTGAGCCAAATTGAAACAGCACTACAACCAGCATTTGATGTCTCAGGTGTGCACAAAACTCTGGGGCCTCCTGGCCCTGTAGGTCCCCCAGACCCCCAGGGGAGCAGGAATCAGTTGGTTTCGCAGGGGTGATGGGGCCCCCTGGTCTTGATGGGGGTGAAGGGCCACCTGGGCCACCTGGACCCCCTGGCTATGGGCAACCTGGTCCACATGGCCAACTTGAACCCCCTGGGCCTTCTGGGCTGACTGTGCATTTACCTTCCCCTCCAAAGGATCCTTCCCTAAGCATCTGCCTTCACGCTCTAGAACAAGATCTTGAAAATATTGCTCAAATCTTTTGGCTATATTTCTCTGGAGAACCTATTGATCCTACCCTTACTGTTGATGAGATTAAGGAAGGGTTAGACAACACTTACCATCTTTAAAATTCCCTCACCTCAGATTTAACTTATCAAAAAGAAAAAATCTTTAGGTTGAAGCAAGACAATCATGAGCTTCAATCTCTAATTCAAAATCAACATGTCAAAATGGAATCATTATGAAATGAACTTTAGCAAAAAGCTTCTACCAATTCACTAATTGCCCATATTGGGGCTCTTCAAGATGATCTGAACAGTTTTTGACAATAAACTGATTTAAATAAAAACCTTGAGTCTCCTTCTAAGTCAGAGCTATCTGAAATAAGAACTATTCCAGTGGGCGTTAATGTTATTTTGGCTCTTATAGAAATTAATTTTATATCCTCTTTTAAAGACAAGTTCAACTCTGGGGAAGGAAGTATTGCTTTATTTCTTTGTATTTTTGAGAGCGCGATGGAGGAAGCTCCTGACCATCATAAAGTTAAATACTCAACCTCTGCCTTAGTGGATCCACTCAAGAAATCATGGTACCCCACATAATGGAATGTAATACTTGGGCTGAAGTTAAGGCCATGCTTATTAAGGAATTTGGTAGTGATCTTACCTTGAAACAGAAACAGGCCTTTATGAGTATAAAGTTAAGACGTGGTGAATCCCCGCAGAGTTTGCTGCTCAGTTTTACGCTGAAGCTCAAGCGTTGGTGACAAATAACCGCCCTACACTTGATGATGTATTTGGTGCTATCCTGTCTGCTTTAGAGTTCAATCCGCAGCTTCATCTCCAGATGACTTCAGTGAAACAAAACTTTACTTCTATCTTAGATATCAAGGAGGCCCTCCTTGAAATTCCCGCCTTTGTAGTTACTGCCACTCCTGCTTCCACTTCAGCCTCCAGTCCTTGAATTCATGTGGTGAACAAAAATGAGTCTGGAAAAAAAAAATCTTGCTTGACCTAACTGCACCTATTATGGCTATCACAACCACACCATTCAGCATTGTTGGACGAAAATTGCTGATGAAAAAGCAAAAGATGGGTCAGCATAGGACGAGAGGCTCACTATGCTGATGACTTCACTGTGCCTCAAAACCAATTGGTTCATACTATTTCCACTGAACTTGTTGTCTCTAGTGCTCCTGAAGAGGAAACTCCTATTAAGCTTTCAGTTGACAATAAACCTAGTGACATTTCTTCTTATCCTCTTTCTAAGCCTGTCCCTACAGATATATATTCTATCATAGCCTAGTGGGGAGTGACGGTGAGCCATATTGAAGCGTTAGTCCACAAAGTGAAGGTTCTCGCTATTGTAGACTCTGATTCCCCTATTAACATTACATATTCTTGACTAATTGGAATACTTAAGATTAATCCTAACCTTAACCATTCGTTAGAATATGGCACAGCTGGTACCACATATGCTTGAGCTATAGGTGCTTACTCTCACTTGCCCCTATAGCTAGGTGGTCTACAGCTCTCTGTCCCTGCTGTAGCCCTGGATAATAATAGCTACGACCTCCTATTAGGCACTGGGTTCCTTATGGAACATGCTGCTATTATTAACTTCAAGGATAACTTTATTTCTATACCAGGATATCGCACTCCAAAACTTTTTAGATTCTGCTCTTAAAAAAAGGGAAGCGGAAGTTGAGGACGTTTCTGCTCTAATCCCCTGCCTCAGTCAAGCGTTTAGAATATTGTGTGTTGAGGTCCAAAGTTAAGTTGCCCCCTCCTATGGTTGAGGCTGAGGAGGGGATGCCTTACATTCTTCCCACATCATTACATTATACCTCCGCAGGACCAAATCCTGTTGGACACTGAATTCAGATGGTTCGCCCTCCTAATCACTTGCTCGAGATTTCTAGTTTACCTAACCCATCTGTATTTGAGGCTCTCCCCTGTCCAGGGGTTTTAGATCCATCCTACCAATTTACTGTCACTTTTCTTCTAGCCAGCCTCTCTAAATCCCTAAAGTTGTTGAGCTGAATCAATTGATCACTTATGTTTGCCTCTTGCTTATGACCAGGTGATGGGGTTCATGGAGTTAGGACCCTTCATGACTTTGGTTTAGAGGAGCCCCAGTTGTTGCTGCAGTGCCCGTGCAAATTGGTTCTGATTTGTCAGCTGAGCAAAAAGCGGCTTCAAAAGTTTGGATTAATGAGTATTCAGATATTTTCTTCTCTGGTCTCCACAATTATGACCATATGCAAGGTGTACAACACCAGGTTGATAATGAAAATTCTTCTCCTTTCCGCTCCCAATCTTATCAAAAATCAAAAGCTGAAAAAGCCCAGGTCACTCTAAAATTAAACAAATTACTCAATGCTGGCCTCCTTCAACCCTCGCGTAGTCCCTGGTCCTCCCCTTTCCTATTGATTAATAAAAAGGACTGGAGCCACCTTGTTGTTAAGGACTATCAATGATCGAATTCTATTACTTGAAAGGACAGCTACCATTTAACCTGCAAGATGACTCTTTGCGATCCTTATCTGGCTCACAATATTTTTCTGTGATGGACCTAGCCAGTGGCTACTAGAAAATTGATCTCTCCACTGAGTATCATGCCAATTGCCCTCATCTCTCATGAGAAGTTGTTTAAGCCCACCCATATGCCGCAGGGGTTGTGTAACGCCCCTGCCACCTTCCAATGGGCTATAGACTAGCTGTTTGGGGACCTTAAATTCATGTGTTTGTTAGTCTACCTCAATGATGTCACCACCTTCTCCTGAAATTTTACAGCCTATATCAATCATCTTTAACAGGTATTCCAGCGGCTATGTGAGGCCTCCTTAAAACTGAAACCTTCTAATGTAGATTTTTTGATTGAGAAATGGAATTTTTAGGGCACAAGGTGATGCGGGTATCCTCCCCATCCCAGATAAGGCCTCTGCCATCAAATGCATGCCCGCTCCAAAAAATTATGAGACATCCAAGTCTTTCTGGGAACGGTGGGCTAATACCGCCAGTTTATCTCTCACTTTTCTGCCCTTGCTGAGCCCTTAGTTGAACTCCTACAAAAAATGTGGCCTTCCTTTGTGGCCCTGAACAGCAACACTCTTTCGATTCCCTATGCACTGCCTTGTTATCAGCCCCCATCTCAATACATCCTAACTTTGAGAAACCTTTTGTTTTCTTCACTGATGCCAGTAGAACCAATGTGGGCACTATCCTTTCCCAGTTAGACACAGACAAAGTTGACCATCCGGTTGCTTTACTTAGCAAGACATTAACCAAAGCAGAGCGGAATTACTCAGTAACTGAATGTGAGTGCCTGGCAGTTTTATTGCTATAAAAAGACTTTTGCCCCTATTTATCTAGTAAACATTTTACAATTGTTACTGATCATGCCTCCCTCCGTTGGCTTTGTCAAATGTAAGATCCTAATAAAAGGTTAACTCGTTGGATCTCATGATTATAATAATGATCTTTCTATATTTCAACAAGCTGGTGCCATTCATCAAAATGTAGATGGATTATCCCAACTCCCTATTTTACATGTAACTATCCCAGAAGAGGATCAACTTTATGAGCTTCTCCCTCACCCTGGGTTATGGCATCAAGAATCTCTAGACATTCAAGCCCAATTAAAAAAGATGGCTGCTAACACTAAAGTTGTTGATGTAGCTTTAGTAGAACAGGTTGGCACCTCTTTTCTGCCCTATCTCCGCCCTTTGCTCTGTACTGAAGCTATCAAGGAGGCCCACAAAACCCTTGAGCATAGGGCTATAAAGAAAACCCTTGAGTGACTAAAAACCAAATGCTACTGGGAGAATATGGCTGAGTCAATTTATGATGTTTTGGAAATTTGATTAACCTGCCGCTCCCAGTATAAGTTTAATCTGCACTTTAAATTCTATCTTGTAGCCCTGGGCCCTCTTTGATACTGTTAGCATCAATGTCATAGGGCCATTGCCTGTGGCTGTCTATGGCCATTGCTATATTATCCTTGCCATCGATCACTTAACAAAATGGGTTGAGGCCACTTCAGTACCTCATGCTACTGCCAAATCTCCACCCTTTTCTTATATAGACAAGTATTCTTCCATTATGGTTGCCCTGGGTACTCTTATCAGACAATGACACGAATTTTATCCCTTCTATAGTTCAGAAATTAACTTCTCTGCTGGTTATAAAGCACCTCTTCTCAACTCCTTATCACCCAGCCACCAATGGCATGGTGAAGCGTGATAATGGCACCTTAATTTCTATTTTAAGAAAGTTAACCACTTCTGATCCCGTGCATTGGAATGATTTCCTCCTAGCGCCTTGTTGGCCTATCGAGTTAGCTACCAAAGAAAAATTAAGATGTCCCCATTACAAGCCCCAATGGGCGTGAGCCGCTGTTGCCTTCCAGACTTCCCGTTATCTTCAAATCAGATAATCAAACAATGTAGAACTTACCCTTTGACGGTTAACTGATGAGAGCATATGTCTTCAAGCCATGGCTAATGAATTTATAAAAACTACAAATTTTAAAAACAGAGTTCAAGCTAATGAGCACCGGCCTTTGCTCCCTAAATTTTCTTTAGGAGATTTAGTTTTATTCTAACACTATCGCCCTGGGGTAGGAACCACAAACTTGCCACTACTTGGTCTAGTTCTTATTGGGTAATGCACCACAGGAGCCCAAATACTCTACTGCTGCTACCAGTACTGGTATTGTATTTAATTGCGTCCATAGCCATTTTCTGTGCAAGTACCATCCCACTTGGCAAGATCTTGAGGGGGGTGTTGTTGGGATTTGACCTGCTCCCACACAGCCCAATAAAAATTTCCCTAACCTTAATACCTCTCTAAAAATTTCCTAACCTCATCAGAGCACTATTCTCTACAATATAACAAATTTGTCAAAAGCAAGCCTGTCGTTGACTCCCCACCTGATCAAAGTCAGGTGCTGAATATCTTGCCGGTGGAGGACGGTGTTACCCTGAAAGAAATAAGATGAAGATACATTTTATATATTTTCTCTCCTTTTAACTGAATAAAGATATGTTTTTTATCTCATTTTGAACTTAATTTTCACTTACTTCTAGAACCTCTTTTTATCAAGCTCCTCTCCAGCCATCAGCATCACAATCACTGGTTTATTACAATAGGCCCCTCATCACCTATTTCTAAGCTTACAGCAACTCATTAGCCCCTATGTATAGGATCTCCAGCTCTCACCACTACTGACTCTCTGAGGACAATTTATTTCATCCATTTTGGTATGCTTCAGAGGGACGACTACACTCATCTACCCTATCTTGACAGGGTCGTGTGAAGGCATTGGGACACGTTCTTTGTTTTAACCTAGAAGAGGTCACACTGAGGTTGGCGGGAGAATCTTCTTAAAATCAATGAGGAAGCTATCATTTTATGCAGCCCTAGAGGGTTAATTCATTTGCAGCAGCTGTCATTTCCAATTGGGGTACCTACAGAAGTGTTGTGCGCCAAATTCCTTTATAAATATTTTCTTGGTTCTTCTAAATAAAGCAGATATAGATAACTATTTACCAATAAATATAATTTTATAATAAGTTGTAAGTCGTGGGAGAACGTCTTCTATGCATAGATCAGGCTCTCTTCCTATTTCCAAGTAAAAAGGTTCTGAAGAGGGTGGCTGTACCCCTCGTTATCCAGGGTGAACTCACCCATATGGTAGATGAGTGCTGGGTAACAGCTCTCTCGCTTCAGATCCCTCCCCCAGTGACCATGCTCACCTCAGCTGAACTTGTCTGATGAATCAGGGAAATATGCACCGAGATCACCAAATTGAAGTTGATTGGTCTGAAAACAATTGGAAACAAGCCTAATGATCTAAAATAACATAGTCAAAAAGGGATGAAGATTGAATTATTTGATGAAATCTCTAACAGTTATAAGTTGGACAGCAGTGCAATCATTAAAACTAACCCCCTCTCAGAATTGTTGGAGATGATCCCCAACATGCAGGTAGTAGCATTGGACACCATTGTCATTAGTATGAAGCTCTCATCCAGCAAATTGGGAGTTGTGGCCGATGAAATGCTTTTGACTGAACAAATGGCCCAGTGACTGGGCACGGGTGGGTTGGGCATCCCAAACCAATTCCCAACACATTGGGACTGCCCCTATATGGGGTGGCCCTGGGGGATTCTCATTGCTCATTGGGCTAGACACTGTCACACCAATCATCAGAAATGCAGTCAAGCCTCAGTTTGGGCGTTTGAGGTCAAACTGAAAGTGACTCAGCCTGCTGCTAAATTCTTCAATGTCAGTTCCTTTTGAGCTAATCTGCCCCCATCCCCAAATAATTCGCCAGTTAGGTTAAACTTGAGGGACTTAATCCTGGCCTGTTCCCACATCAATTGACCACTATTTAATCATTTGCATCGCACTGAGAAGGTATTTGATCAATTTTTCACTTTATTTCAAATAAAATTTGCTGCTAGAAAAGATCAATTTTTGACTTTATTAATATCCTTCTGGCCGTATTCCTGATGGCTTTACTCTGGTGGCCTGTCAGTCCCTATACTGGATGGCCTTACCAGTACTGATGATTACTATGGCCCCCACCATCGTTAACTGGATTCAGCAATCCAGATAATTCTGGAAATTCAACCCCTTCATTTCAAATATTCACCATCAATATACTGGGATCTTGCGGCCTTACGTCCACCATTTCCAAGCAAGGATCCGCCCTCTTGTCTCCTCAGTTGAATTGAACCCACCTTCTGGTGACCTTGTAGAATCTATACCTGTGGTGCCATCCCCTGCAGCAAGACCCCCATTGTCTGGGTTTGTCTCCATCTAGTTTTTTTCAGGTTGCTATTCACAATTGCCCTACACCAATAATTTACCATTTCTCAATTCATGGATCCATACAACGTTGTACGTGTGGCAATGCCCTGGCATTCTGGCTTGCTTTTTGGGTGCTTATGCATCCTAACTGGTAGGCTGGTCTAAACTTCTTCTGCCGTTTTATGACATTCTCAACCAACCATTATTTCCTGCCACTTCCACCCTGCTCTTCAAGATGGGCGCTGCAGTGGTTACCATCTACCATATGAACATGCAATCAGTAGTCTGCTTTTGTTGTTCATTTGGTCACTTGCCAATTTGGTGAGTAGTATCCACTTTACCTTAGAGAAACTTCTTCAGGCTGGTAGATCTCATGGATTACCAAATCTCCCCCACCTAATAGTCAGGAAGATAGTTCATGTGTTCCTTCCTGGGATATTGTGAATCAGGTTCTAGACGCCCTCGCTGAGGTGCAAATGCGTTTTGCAACTTCCCTTAACAATGCCGCTGCGTTATCCCACGCCCAACAAGGGGTCACTTTGTTGGACGCTGTGGAAGGGGACGCCCATCATTGGGTATGAGGCCTTCTGCATTCTTCTCACAAGTGGGGGAACCCACCTCGCTGATTGCCATCATGTCAGCTGCCCTAAAACCCCCTGTGTTGCACTTGGACTGCTTATTCCAATTGCTCTTTACTATGACTGAAGCCCCCAGCTTGGCTTCTTTAGTCTCTACCTTCCACGAACAGGCTTCCACACTGGACCTCTCTAATGATATGCTTCAGGAAATCCTTAGATCAGGTCTGGATTCAGTTTTTGCTCATCATGAGTTTTGGTCCACCTTGAAAGGAACAGTAGATCAAATATGTAACGCTGCGACTACTATTAACGCCACCCCTTGGCATAATTTCCGCTATCAAGGAGGAAATTTTATGATATGACTACTCAACAACAATGCAGATGCAGTTTTTACCATTGAATCATTGTTAGTTAAGGCCTCAGAGCCTGTCAATACTCCCGTGTTGGAGTTTAATCATCCTGGTTCACCTATAAATGAATCAGTAAAAGCCCAGATGGAGGAAGCCAGTTACCAAGCCCTTGTTCTTCCCATATTTAATCCAGGAAAAGCTCCCGACCTTTTCCTCAATTTGCTGGCTGTTTCATCAGTCATAACAGAAATGACCGAATCTTCCAATAAACAAAACTTCGCTTATTCCTTATTACCTATGAAGATTAGTATCCAATCTCTACATTCCTTTGAGGCTTTTATGGATACTGGAGCCATGGGTAATTTAATGAGCATCATGTTAGCCCAACAATTGGAACTGGACAAGGATGTGGGTCAATTGGCAATGGTGGCTTCTTAAGCCTCTTAGACATCATATGTAGTCCATTGGCCAGTACCTTTTTTGGTACACCAGTTTAGTTTCTGCGATCAGTTTTCCGCTATGCCAAACTTGGTCTTTCTTGTGATCTTTGGGGTTGGATGGTGGCGCCGACAACATGTTAGAATCAACCTGGAGACAAACATGTTGTCATTTGTTAATGATCAACTGGAGGGTGTATTCCCTTAGTTGACACTCTTCAGAAAACTCAAGGTTGTAATTATATCACTTCCTCATCTCTCCTGAAGGTCTTCCGTCCAATTTTCCTGAAGCTTTAATGCGCCATCAAAGTATCTTAGATTCTGAAAAGGCAGATCATCTGCCTCCTCATACTAAATTAACTTGGGATTTAGAATGATGATGCAGTTGGTGAATATCAACTGTCCGTTGTATCCTCACACAGTGGAGGAGGAGGTTGCGCTTAACACTTAGTTAGATGATATGCTTAAAAAAGGTTAGTTGCTCAAGGAGACATCATCAGCTGCATCTCCCATCATCTTTGCTAAAAAAGCTGATGATTGTTTTTGTCCCTGTGTGGATTACAGATATAAAACAGAGTTACAGATCAAAATCCCTACCCCCTACCCTGGAGCAGATGATCAGCCAAGAAATCACCAAATCTCATGTGTTCTCCAAGCTGGATCTCATCAATGCCTCCAACCAGATTTGGGTGATGGAAGGGCAAGGATGGCTAACTGCAATCTGAACGAAGTGAGGCATTTTCCAATTCCACATAAAGCCCTTTGGGATGAAGAATGCGCCCACTAGATTTCAATGAATGATTAACAGTGTACTGGATAATCTCCAGTTCACTTGTGCGCTCACATATATCAATGACATTTTGGTTCATTCCTCAACCCCCAAACAACTTGCTATAGACTTAGAAGCGGTTGTGGCTGCTTTACACAAGGCAGGCTTGTTCATCAAGCCTTCCAAATGCGAGTTTTATAAGGAGGATGTTACTTTTCTCAGGAATCTAGTCCTTAAGGATGGTTATGCGATTTCTCCCAATAAGTTGGATGCTATCCGAGAATGGCCAACCCTGACAACCCATAAACAATTATGGAGTTTTTTGCAAGCCATTATTTTCCTAAAAATTTTCCCCAGCCCTTTCCCAGTTAGCTTCCCCACTCCACCCCTCACAGGCAAGAATGTGCCATTTCTTTGGACGCCTGATGCCAGCAGGCGTTTATGTCATCAAAGAGGTGTTTTATCCTCCCATCCTGAAAGGCAGATCCTGCCAAGCCGTATATCATTATGTGCAATGCCTCCTTGGTGGCAGTGGGGTGGTTCTGCTCCAAGAGCATGATGGCTTGGAGCATCCAGTCACCTAATTTTCCTGAAAATTCACCTCCACAGAGCAATCCTGAGCATATACAATAATAAGTTGGCAGCCGTTGCATGGGCGTTGACTCATTGGAGGTACCTGTTGCAGGGTGCCCAGCATGAGTTAACTGTGCTCACGGATCACCAAGTTCTCTTCTATATCTGTAAACCCCAAAAATTGATGCATCGGCAAGTGCATACCTATCAGGACTTGTGTAGTTTCAATTTCAAATATGAATTCATAAAAGGTGCACTTAACATACTTCCCAGTTTTCTTAGCCACAGCCCAGCCCATTGTCTCTTGGACCCAGATGAGGTGGACCTCATTACCATGTGTCATGGAAATGGCAGAAGAAGTTTAGACCAGCCTGCCAGTTGGGATGCGTAACCACCCAAAAAGGAGGCTAGAATGCCAGAGGCATTGCCACCCAAATAACGTTGTATGGAGCCAGGGATTGGAAACAATAAATCGTTGGTGGAGGATAATGGTAAAGAGCAACCCGAGGATGAACCAAATTGAGGCTGACCCAGACCCTGGAGGTCTCACTGAAGGGGGTGGTATCACATGTATGGTTTTGATAAGGTCGCCATTAGTTGGGGTTAAGTCAACTGAGGAGACAAGAGGGCGAGTCCTTGCTCAGAAATGGTGGACGTAAGGCCACAAGATTCAAGTGTATTTTTGGCGAAAGTTCATAATGACAGGGTTAAATTGCCAGAAGTATCTAGCTTGCTGAATCAAATTTGCAATGTTTGGGGCCATAGTGACCATTAGTACTGGTAGTGCCCATCCTGTATATGGCTGACGGGCCAGCAGAAGAAAGCCATCGGGAATGAGGCCAGAAGGATATCAATAAAAAATGATAGTTTTTGGGAGGCAAAACTTTATTGCAAAGGAAAGGAAAAAATCGACCAACAATTTTCTCAGTGTGATGTGACTTATTAAATAGTGGTTGATTGATGTGGGGACAAGCCAGGATTGAGACCCTCAATTTTGACCTAACTGGAGAATTATTTGGGAATGGGGCAGATAAGTTCACTGAGAACTGACATTGAAGGATTTAGTGGCAGACCAAGTTGCTGTCAGTTTGACCTTGAACACTCAAATTGAGGCTTGACTATGTTTATGATGGTTGGCGTGACAGCATTTAGCCTGATGAGCAGCGGGAATCCCCCAAGGCCACCCCATGTAGGGGCAGTCCTGATTGGTTGGGAATGGGTTCAGGATGCCCAACCCACCCATCCCAGTTTCTGGGCCATTTGTTTGGTCAAAAGTGTTTCATCAGCTGCAACACCCAATTGCCAGCAGGGGCTTTGAACCCTCATTGATGGTGTCCAATGCTACTACCTGCATGTCGGGGATCATCCCTGACAATTTTGATAGGGGGTTCTTTTTGCAATCATGGTGCTAGCCAAATCAAAACCTTTGGCAATTCCAGCTGATAGATCTGTCTTTGTCCCTTTCTGAATACCTGGAGTCTGAACATTGGGCTGACTTCCAAACAATTTTGGGCCAATCAATTTCATTTCGGTGATCTTGGCACAGATTTCTCTGATTAACTGTACTAGTTCTGTCAAGGTGAAGGTGGGCACTGGGGGAGGAATTTAAAGAGGGAGGGCTGTTACCCAACACTCGTCTACCATGTGGGTGAGGTCGCCCTGGGTAACAAGGGGTACTGCCACCCTCTTTGGTACCTTCATACTCAGAAATGGGAAAAGGGCCCAATCTATGCGCAAGGGACGTTCCCTGGGACTTACATTACCCTTTTCTTTTCCAAAGGAAGGGCACCACCACCAGGAAACTGCACGAGGATCACATTCTTGTGCACCTTGGGTAACTTGATCTCCATGACTGTCACGATTTTTTTTGGGGGGGGGCGGGGAGCTTTGGGGTGGGATTTGTAAAATGCTTTGACCAGTTCCATACAGTTAGCGCAATCGTGAGCCTTGACACTAACTGTTCTCATAATCTGGATAACCTTTCCAAGCTACAATATATTGGATGGACTGATGGGACTTATGGGATGCCAGTATATTCTCCACTTTGGCCTCTTCCATATTTTTGATAATGATTGGCTCAGGCTCCGTGGGAACCACACCCTTAAAGGGTGACAGCTGGGAGATGTGGAAGATGGGTGTTGTTTCCAGTGAGATGGAAGCTTTAACTGGAATGTACCATTACCCAAGACTTCCTCTACCAAATGAGGACCCAAACGCTTACTTGTAAACTTGCGGGAGGGGACTTTCATATGTAAACGACATGTATCAAGCATAACATAGGAGCACTCCATTATGTCATAACCTTGAAGGTGTTTTCAATATGCAAACTTCTTGTAGTCTTCAATAGCCTTGGTAAGGTGTTCCCACACTAAGTATTGAGTAGACCTAATATGTTTGGCATGGTCCACGGCAGCTTGGACCCTGAGCCGCGAGCAGGGTCTGACCAAAAAGGAAAAATTATAACCCAACATCGCTTTGTAAGGAGAAAATCCCGCGGACGCATGAGTCCCATTGTTGAACATGAATTGAGCAAGAGGAGATCATTGGACCAGGTGTCCTGTGCGGCTGCAGCGTAGCAACGCAGGTATTGTTCAAGGACTTGGTTAACTCGCTTGGTTTGTCTGTCATACTGGGGATGATATGCCGTGGAGTGACAGAGGAGATTTTCAAAATAGATAAGAGTTTGCTCCAGAACTGCGCTGTGAACTGTGAGTCACGGTCACTGATGATCTCCTGTGGGAGACCAAACATCAAGAACACATGGCACACAAAGAGGCGAGCAGTTTCCTCCAACGTAATTGTGGAAGTACAAGGAATAAAAAGGGAAAATTAGTGAACCAGTCCACCACCACCATCACCACCATAAACCTGTTAGAGCAGGGGAGTTTGACAATAAAATCCATGGACACCAATGTCCATGGACCCTCCGCCTGCTGTAAAGGGTGTAGAAGACCATTTCTACTAGAGCGATCTGACTTAGCCTGAGCAAAAGTAATGCAATTGGCGATCCAGGCCATAACCTCCTTGGTTAAACCCGCCCAATTGTAGGTCCACTTGATCAAGTCAATGCATATCTTATTTCCCAAATGGCTGACCATGGGGGATCGTGGTGTGCGCAAAATACCTCAGTTCTGAAGGGAGGGGGAACCCAAATTTGTGACCAGAAATAAATAAGCCCTCTTCCAGGGAGTGTAGGAGTGTTTATGGTTTTGTTGGGACAATTGCTTGACCAACTCCACACCCTCAGGGCAAGCCATCTGCCCGGCCAAAACCTGAGTGACTAGTGGGGCGTTGGGGGCTAAAGTGATGGAAGAGATGACAGGTATAATAATTGACAGGATTTGAGCAGCAGGATTAATGGTAACGAGGTCCACTTCCTCTGAGTCCGAGGGACAGTGGGTAGGGTTGCGGCTGAGAAATTGGAAAGTATGTTAAGCGCACCTTTTACAAATTTATATTTAAAAGTGAAACTACACAAGTCTCGATAGGTTCATGCCTGTCAGTGTGCCAATTTCTGGGTTTTACAAAAATACAATAGAGCCTGGTGATCTGTGAGGACTGTTAACTCATGCTGAGCACCTTGTAACAGATACCTCCAATGAGTTAATGCCCATGCTATGGCTGCCTACTACTTGTCATAAATAGCCCAAGGCTGCTCCGTAGAGGTAAACTTTTGGGAAAAATAGGTGACCAGATGTTCCAGGCTATCGTGCTCTTGGAGTAACACTGCCCCACTGCCACTGATGAGGCATTGCATGCAACAATATATGGCTTGTCGGGATCTGCATATTTCAAGACAGGTGGAGATAAAACACTTCTTTGATTGATTCAAACGCCTGTTGGCATTTGAGCGTCCAACAAAATGGTACATTTTTGCCAGTGAGGGGGTGGAGTGGGGCAGCTAGTTGGGAAAGAGCTGGGGATTTTTTTAAGAAAATGATGGTTCCCAAAAAACTCCGCAATTGTTTCTGGGTTGTCAGGGTTGGCCATTCTCGGAGAGCATCCAACTTATTGGGAGGAATTGCGCAGCCATCTTTAAGGATGAGGTTCCCAAGGAAGGTAACTTCCTCCTTATAGAAATCGCATTTGGAAGGCCTGACAAACAAGCCTGCCTTATGCAAGCTGGCCATAACCAATTCCAATTCAATAGCGTGTTGTTTGGGAGTTTGGGAATGAACCAGAATGTCATCAATATATGTGACCATGCAATTGAACTGGAGTTCATCCAGTACACTGTTAATCATTCATTGAAATCTAGTGGGCGCATTCTTCATCCCAAAGAGCTTTATGTGGAATTGGAAAATGCCTCATTTCGTTCAGATTGCAGTTAACCATTCTTGCCCTTCCATCACTTAAATCTGGTTGAAGGCATTAATGAGATCCAGCTTGGAGAACACATGAGATTTGGTGATTTCTTGGCTGATCATCTGCTCCAGGGGCAGGGGGTAGTGATTGTGAACCGTTACTTTGTTTAGATGTATGTAATTTATGCAGGGATGGAGGGAACAATCAACTTTTTTGGCAAAGAATATGGGAGACACGACTGGCGAGGTCTCCTTAAACAACCATCCTTTTCTTAACATGTCATCCAACCAAGTGTTGAGCGCGACCTCCTCTTCCGCTGTATGGGGTACAATGGGAAGTTGATATTCATCAACTATAGTGTAATACGGAATCCCAAGTTAATTTAGTATGAGGAGGCAGATGATCTGCCTTTTCAGAATTGAAAATATTTCAATAGCCCAATAAATTTTTGGAAAATCGGATGGCATCCTTGCAGGAGAGATGAGGGATAGTGATAGAAACTACTGACCTTGAGTTTTCTTTAGAGTGTTGATCAAGGGAAATTCACCCTCCAATTGATCATTAATAAATGACAGCATGTTAGAATTCAGGTAGATTCTGACATGCTGTCAGCACCACCATCTCACTCCTAAAATTACCAGAAACACCAAGTTTGGCATTGCAGAAAATTGAGCACAGAAGCTAAACTGATGTACGAAAAAAGGTACTGGCTGATGGACAACATATGATGTCTGGGAGGCAGAAGAAGCCACCATCACCAATGGGCCCACATCCATGTCCAGTTCTAATTGTTGGGCTAACTCAACACTTATGAAATTACCCGCGGCACTGGTGTCCACCAGGACCTTGGAGGAGACATGGTGAGATCGGATACTAATCTTCATAGTTAATAAGAAATAAGCGAAATTTTGTTTATTGAGAAGATTCAGGAATTTCTGTTATGACTGATGAAATAGCCAGAAAATTGGGGGGAAGGTCAAGAGCTTTTACTGGAGTAAAGATGGGGAGGATGAGGGCTTGAGAATCAGCCTCCTTCATCTAGGCTTTTACTGATTCATCTATAGGTGAATCAGGATCAGCCAACTCTGATGCAGGAGTAGTAATGGGCTCATAAAGATGGAACTATTTCTGGTTCGATGGTGGACACTATGTCTGCGTCATCGTTGGGTAATCCTATCATAAAATTTCTCTTTTGATAGCGGGAAGCATGGCGAGGGAAGGCATTGATAGTAGTCATGGTGACACATATTTGATCTATCATTCCTTTTGAGGTGGACCAAACCTTGTGATGAGCAGAAACCATATCCAAACCTGCTCTAAGGATTGCTAAAAGCATATCATTAGAGAAGTCCAGTGTGGGAGCTAGTTCACGGAAGGTAGAGATCAAAGAAGCCAAACTAGGGGCTTTGGCCATAGTATAGAGCAATCTGAATAAGTGGTCCAAGCGTGACACAGGGAGTTTCAAGGCAGCTGATATGATGGCAATTAGCGAAGCGGGAACTCCTTCTTGTGAGGAAGAGCGAAGAAGGCCTCTAACCCAACGACGGGCGTCCCCTTCCACAGTGTCCAATAAAGTGGCCCCTTGTTGGGCATGAGATAACTCAGCATCATTTTTAAGGGCGACTGCCAAATGCATCTACACCTCAGCGAGGGCGTCAAAGACTTGATTTACTATCTCTTAGGATGGAACATGTGAGTTTTCCTCCGAGCTGTTAGGCTGGGGAGAAGTAGTAATCCACATGGCTCAGCCGCCCTGAAGAAATTCCTCCAAGGTACAGCGGATACTACTCCCAAGATCAACATGTGACCATACAAACAACAAAAAGCAGACTGCTGATTGCACGTTCTTTTTGGTAGAGTGTGACCACTGTAACGCCCATCTCAAAGAGCAGGGAGGAAGTGGCTGGAAACAATGGTTGGTCAATTATGTCATTGAAATGAAAGAAGAAGTTTAGACTGGCCTGCCAGTTGGGATGCATAACCACCCAAAAAGCAATCCAGAATGCCAGAGGCATTGCCGCTAAAATGACGTTGTATGGAGCTGGGCATTGGGAAACAATAAATCGTTGGTGGAGGATAATGGTAAAGAGCAACCCGAGGATGAACCAAATTGAGGCTGACCCACACCCTGGAGGTCTTACTGAAGGGGGTGGTACCACATGTATGGTTTTGATAAGGTCACCATTAGTTGGGGTTAAGTCAACTAAGGAGACAAGAGGGCGGGTCCTTGCTCAGAAATGGTGGACGTAAGGCCACAAGATTCCAGTGTATTGTTGGCGAAAGTTCATAATGACAGGGTTAAATTTCCAGAAGTATATAGCTTGCTGAATCGAATGTACAGTGGTTGGGGCCATAGTGACCACTAGTACTGGTAGTGCCCATCCTGTATATGGCTGACGGGCCAGCAGAAGAAAGCCATCGGGAATGAGGCCAGAAGGATATCAATAAAAATGATAGTTTTTGGGAGGCAAAACTTTATTGTAAAGGAAAGGAAAAAAATTGACCAATAATTTTCTCAGTGCGATGTGGCTGATTAAATATTGGTTGATTGATGTGGGGACAAGCCAGGATTGAGACCCTCAATTTCGACCTAACTGGCGAATTATTTTAGAATGGGGGCAGATAAGTTCACTGAGAACTGACATCGAAGGATTTAGTGGCAGACCAAGTTGCTTTCAGTTTGACCTCAAACACCTGAACTGGGGCTCAACTGTGTTTATGATGGTTGGCGTGACAGCATTTAGCCTGATGAGCAGCGGGAATCCCCCAAGGCCACCCTCATGTAAGGGCAGTCCCGATTGGTTGGGAATTGATATGGGATGCCCAACGCACCCATGCCCAGTCACTGGGCCATTCATTCAGTCAAAAGCATTGCATTGGCTGCAATGCCCTATTTGCCGGCAGGGAGCTTTGAAACCTTGTCAATGGTGTCCAATGCTACTACCTGCATCTCAGGGATCATCCCCAACAAAACTTGAAAGGGGGTTAGTTTTTGCAATCATGGTGTTAGCTGAATCAAAACATTTGGCTATTACAGATGATAGATCAGTCTTAATCCCTTTTTGACTATATAGAGACAATCATTGGGCATGTTACTACTTTATTTTGGACAGAACGACTTCATTTTGACAATCTTGGTGCAAATTTCCCTGATCAAATGTACTAGTTCTGCAAGTTGAAGGTGGACACTGGGGAAGGATTTTGAAGAGTGAGGCTGTTACCCAACTTTCATCTACCATGTGGGCGAGGTCGCCCTGGGTGACAAGGGGTACTGCCACCCTATTTGGTACCTTCTTACTAAGAAACGGGAAAAGGGCCTGATCTATGCA
This sequence comes from Massospora cicadina, assembly GCA_022478985.1. Taxonomy (NCBI): domain Eukaryota; kingdom Fungi; phylum Entomophthoromycota; class Entomophthoromycetes; order Entomophthorales; family Entomophthoraceae; genus Massospora; species Massospora cicadina. The sequence continues at coordinate 14,303 of JAKSZP010000353.1, read as the reverse complement.
CAGTGGACGTTCCCCAGGACTTACATCATGATTTCTGCCACTAAAATTCTGTTAATTGTTTCACCCGTTGTTTCTTCTGTCACGCAGGCTCTCAACGCTCCCCTAGTTACACAGGTCTAGCAGCCCAAATGACCTGCCCTAAAGGAGTGGAGTTATTCAAGCAATTATCCCTCCAAAATCATAAACACTCCCTTTGTTCCTTAATGGATGGTCTCATTTATTTCAGGTTGCAAATTTGGGTTCCGCTCTCTTCAGAGCCGAGATATTTTGTGGGCATTATGACTCTCCAACAATTGGCCATCCAGGAAATAAGAAATGCATCGATTTGATCATATGGACCTATAATTGGGCAGGTCTAATCAAGGTAGTTCCAGCCTGGATCGCCAATTGCATTACTTGTGCTTGGCCAAGTCCGATCTCTATGGTAGAAATGGGCTTCTACACCCCTTATAACAGGCGGAGAGGTCATGGACGTTGGTGTCCGTGGAATTTATTGTCAAACTCCCCTGCTCTAATGGGTTTATGGCAGTGATGGTGGTGGTTGATCATTTCACCAAGTTTTCTCATCTTACCCCCTGTGCTTCTGCGATTACAACAGAGGAAACCGCTCATCTCTTTGTGTGCCATGTGTTTTAATGTTCAGTCTCCCACAGGAGATCATCAGTGACCATGGCTCACAGTTCACAGCGCAGTTCTGGAGTGAACTTAATCCATTTTAAAGATTCCCCTGTCGCTCCATGGCACTTCATCCCCAGTCTGATGGACAAACTGAGCGAGTTGACCAAGTTCCCAAACAGTACCTGCGTTGCTTGCTGTAGCCGCACAGGACACCTGGACTAACTTCCTTCCCCTTGCTCAATTTGCTTACAACAACAGGATTCACGCTTCCATAGGGGTTTCACCTTATGAAGCGATGCTAGGATATAAACCCTATTTTTTGGTCAGACCCTGCTTGTGGCCTGAGGTCCAAGCTGCCGCAGATCATGCTGAACAAAAAGTCTACTCAACCCTTAGTGCGGGAGCACCTCACTAAAGCTTAAAAGACTACAAGCAGTTTGCGGATTGTAAACAACTCCTGTGTCATGACATAATGGTTGGCCCTATGTTATGCTTGATATGCATCATTTGAGAATGCAGGTAACCTCTTGTAAGTTTGCAATTAAGTGTTCTTGTCCTCATTTACTGGAGGAAGACTTGGGCAATGGTGCGTTCCAGTTAAAACTTCCAGCCCATTGGAAACAGCACCCCATCTTCCACGTTTCCCAAATTTCACCATCTAAGGGTACTGTTCCCAAAGATCCTGAGACAATTGTAATTTAAGATGCAGAGGAGGTTGAAGTGGAAAGTATCCTAGCATCCCGCAAGTCCAGAAGATCCGTTCAGTATCTTGTGGCCTGGAAAGGTTATCTGGTCTACAAGAACAGTTGGGTTAAGGCCTGCGATTGCGCTAACTGCATGGAACTAATTTAAGCATTTCATGAATCCCATCCTGATGCCTCCTGCACCCCCCAAAAAAGTTGTGACTGTGATGGTGATCAAATTTCCCAAAGCGCACAAAAATGTGGCCCTGGTGCAGTTTCCTAGTGGTGGTGCCCTTCCTTTTGAAAAAGAAAGGGTAATGTAAGTCCAAGGGAATGTCCCCTGTGTATAGATCAGGCTCTTTTCCCATTTCCAAGTAAAAAGGTTCCAAAGAGGGTGGCTGTACCCCTCGTTACCCAGGGTGACCTCACCCACATGATAGATAAGCGCTGGGTAACAGCCCTCCCTCTTCAAATTCCTCCCCAGTGCCCACCTTCACCTTGGCAGAACTAGTACAGTTAATCAGAGAAATCTGTGCCAAGATTGCCAAATTAGAGACAAATGGTATAAAATGATTGGAAACAAGCCAATGATTGGAATTCACATAGTCAAAAAGGGATGAAAATTGAATTATCAGCTGAAATTGCTGATGGTTTCAGTTTGGCCAGCAGTGCAATCAGCAAACTAACCCCCTCTCAAAATCGTTGGGGATGATCCTTGGTGTGCAGGTAGTAGCACGGACACCATTGTCAATAGTCTGAAGCTCCCATCCAGCAAATTGGGAGTTGTGGCCGATGCAATGCTTTTGACTGAACAAATAGCCCAGTGCCTGGGAACGGGTGGGTTGGGCATCCCAAACCAATTTATAACTAATTAAGACCGCCTGTACATGGGGTGGCCCTGGGGGATTCCCATTGCTCATTGAGCTAGACGCTGTCACACCAACCATCAGAAACACAGTTGGGCCTCAGTTCAGTTGTTTGAGGTCAAACTGACAGTGACTTAACATGCTGCCAAATTCTTCAATGTCAGTTCCTTTTGAGTTATTCTACCCCTATCCCCCAAATAATTCACCAGTTATGTCAAACTTGAGGGACCCAATCCCGGCTTGTTCCCACATCAATCAAGTACTATTCAATAAGTTGCAACGCACTGAATTATTTGGTCTATTTTCTTCACTTTCCTTTAAATAAAATTTGCCGCTAAAAAACTATTAATTTTCAACTTTATTGATATCCTTCTGGCCTCATTCCCAATGGCTTTACTATGGTGGCCTGTAAGTCCCTATACTAGATGGGCCTTACCAGTACTGATGGTTACTATGGCCCCCACCATTGTCAACTGGATTCGGCAAGCCAGATACTTCTGGCAATTCAACCCCTTTATTTCAGTTATTAGCCATCAATATACTGGGATCTTGTGGCCTTACATCCACCATTTCCAAGCAAGGATCCGCCCCTTGTCTCCTCAGTTGAATTAAACCCACCTTCTGGTGACCTTGTAGAATCTATACCTGTGGTGACATCCCCTGCACCAAGACCCCCATTGTCTGGGTTTGTCTCCATTTGGTTCATTTTCAGGTTGCTATTCACAATTGCCCTGCACCACCAATTTATTATTTCTCAATTCATGGCTCCATACAACGTCATACATGTGGCAATGCCCTGGCATTTTGGCTTGCTTTTTGGGTGCTTATGCATCCTGACTGGCAGGATGATCTAAACTTCTTCTGCCATTTCATGACATAAATAATTTGATAACTTTAGAATGTTTTGCTCTTGAGACTAGAGTTAAGATGCTAAGTGACTTTTTTCTACTTTATTATTATTTTCAAGACTCTGCGTGATGACAAAAATAACCTCTGAACCTGATCCTAGGTTAAGTTCCACAGAAGTATGAGAGGAAACTCAGAACCTGATTCTAGATTAAGTTTTACAGAAGAGGAAAAAAGTCCCTACAGATATTCCAGAATACCATTTAAGAATAGGGAAAGGACCTGTTTAGCGTTGGACCTAATAACATTCATGGGTATCAGAATTCAACTAAAGAAATAGTCTTCTTATTACTATTGCCCAGTACAATTCATTAACAAGTCAGAAAATGCACATACAAGGAACCTGTGCAGTTAATAAAGGGAGTCAAGTGAACTTTATCATAAAAAAGTAAATGGCTCTTAAAAAATAACATTTGGTGCTCACTACAGGGGGTAGTTGAGTTTTAGCCAGAACTAATAAAATCACATCAACCATGCCTCATAAGAATAAACTACAAAAGCTTCTGACAAAACTAGAAACTGTAAACAAGTACATGCTCAATTCAGCATCACAGGCCAATTTCACTACAGTGGAGGAATGAGCGATGAAAGCTGAGAAAGGGATCAAGAAAGTTTTAAAAATCGACAATGAATTCTGTGGAAATACACCTCATTGAATTTTAAGGAGAGTGAATTAATTAAAGAAGTATTTAAGATGGAAGAGAGAGAAATAAATTGTGAACGTTTATGCTGGATTAATGAATATAAATCATGACTATTGAAACGCACAGAGCAACTGGTTAATCACAAATGTGATTGTGCGCAAATGGAGGTGGAAGAAGACAGCAACAACATACACAAACTTTTTTAGTCAGGTTTATCCAAACAGAAATATTTTTTAGTACTATCCAAACAGAAATATTCTTGGGTCATTTGGAGCACTTTCAGAAATGGCTCATGAAGTTACTCATATGGTAAATTGAGTCATTGGACAGGAATCATCTGCCAGTGGAGCCACAGATAAATTTTGGGGTACACCAAAATTACCTATGTTCCATCAGGACAACGTTCCTGCATTTTCCAATTATTTGAGATGACAATCTACAAAATTAGTAATAACAAAAGGCAGTGACTTTAATGAATTGCCTGAACACCAATTGTCAGAAACTGGTATTATCTATGTAAATGGGAACAATTGGTCTTATAATGAGGCCAAGGAAGCTGTTATGATAGAATTTGGAATCCCTACATGGATATCTAATTGCAAGCAGGAATTTATGGGTATTCATATATGAAAAGGCGAGACTCTAGCATCTTTTGTGAACTGATTTTACTAGTAATCACAAATCCTGGCTGGTGCAAAAGTGCTATCAGATTTTGATGTACAAATTGTGATGCAAGCGGTGCTTTAGTCATTTCATGATTTGCATCATACAATGGCTTCAGAACTAGTGACTAAGATGTCTACATCTCAGATGTGTAACAAACCAGGTTCCCAAGACATGACTTGCCCATCCTGATACATATAACCTTACGCCAGAAAAGAGTTTCCTCAATCAAATAGTGGAATAGGTTGGTATTGTGTTTTCAGCCATCAAAGTCAGACTATTTACCTAGACTTCAACAAAAGCCTGGTGGTGATTCATTGGATTACCTAATAAAGGCGGAGGCCTGATGTATGGCAAATACTCTGACGGCCTTTAGACACTTGTCTAGACCCAGGTGGCACGTGCTTACCGGTGATATGCACTTACATGCATCTCCACTGAGTACCACAACTAGGTCGAGGTGTGGCAAGATTGGCAGGCCTATTGGCAGCTCAGAATAGCCCCACACTTTTTGAGGACATGAGAATGAAGCTTATGGTACTTGGTGAGTTAGGATTCAATATCTATGTGATTATAAACAGATTGCTGACCAACCTGGGATACAAACTGAACCAACCAAATACTATGTAATCTAAAATAAAGATTAAGGAAACGGTCATTTATTAAAAATTGGTCTATCTGGCGAGGAAGCCAACAAACGGTGGTAACACAGGATGGGGTAACCAGAAACAAAATATAATTCCAACTTGATAAGTGTTGGATTAGGATACACTGGAATATAAAAACAATCTATTTTTTATTTGGGAAGGTTGACCAGGGGACATACACTTCTTATGTAATGATGATAATAAAACGACTAAAATAAAAGGACACCCCAGAGGGTTCATAGCCTCTCCTGTTGCCAACCATGACTGCCAGGTTTAGGAAGATGGGGGATTTATGTTGACTTATACTTAAATGCAGCATGAATGAAGGAACGAGTCTATATCTAGAACCATATGGGGAACCATGAATTGATTATCCTTCTGTTGTGTGGAGTCATGTTTCCAAACAACCATGCCTGGAAATGCTCCAATATGGTAGTGGAAACGATTGATGGCTTCTTGGAGAGTAGGCGTTGTTCCTGTGACTGAATCAAATATTATGGTATAAAATGTCCATAGTACTATTAATGTACTCAAGGATGGGTGAATTAGTGAATCCATGTTGAAAGCAAACATGTTCCTAGATAAACTGAAAGATTGTCCTTTGCCTTGACAGAATAAGCGCATGACTTCTTTCCAGATAGCCTATCAATATTGGATATTGTTAAGCAGTGTACCAAGCTTCCATATTGTCCACATATTGTGCATGTGGAGTGGGCTGCATTTGAACGTTCTGCTGTGCGATACACTCTCTGCATGCATCTCCATATATGTTCTCATATCTTGGGTTGTAGTAATGAGTGGTGTGTGTATCTCCAAATCATTTTTTGGGTCTCCAGGTTTTACAAAGTATTCATTAAATCCAGGTAGTCAATCCTGGCTATGTACTAGGGTATTGCTTTATTATGTTAATTGTGATTACTTGGCCATTGACTTCTTTTCTGTGAGTTAGCCTTGGGCGACCTTGGTGACTAGTCTGGCCACTTATTTGGATATTCTACTCTGCTCTTATCATGGTTAGAGATATACGTTTGAAGTGTACAGAAGTGCCATGCAGTCCTGTAGCAGTTGGGTGAGATGCCAAATACTTAATTAAGGAGTTTGGATGATCTGGATTTCTTAATTGGAGCACTCGTGAAAAGTTATATCTTGCCGCTCTAGCCCAATGTATGTCTGGAAGGTCTGGACTAGTCACCTGAGCTATCCAGGATCCTAGTATATGGGTCACTTGTTCTATGTAATTAGTTAGCCCCATATCTTCATTCCTCCGAGGGCCAAATAAAGGTTTAAGGCGCACAGGGGCTTTTTTTGGTCAGACCAAAGCCATCCCTGTATTAAGGAATACAGTGTGTTAATAAAGGACGGTGAAAAAGAAATTTCATGAGCCATAAACCATATAATTGATAGTATCATGGAATTGGATATTGCAACTCGTCCAGTTAAATCCATATGATGACCATGTAAGGTGCTATGCGTTTTACAAATTTATCTAGGGGGTGATTTTCCATCATAGCGTTGGCGTATCCCCCTGTCTCTAAACACACCCCTAAGTGACTGACAGGCCCAGCTGCCAGTTTGGTAATGAATGGAAGTTTTTATGAGGTAATTGCTGATCTTCACCTCTTATATCTGGTGAGGAGTCTTGATGTTGTGTTGGTCTTCTGACCCATGGTAGATGGTGTCCAAGGGTCTGATATTTCCCCAGGAGTATAATTTCCGTCTTCTCAGCGTTCAGTGATACGTTGCTGATAGATGAGAAATATTTTATCATTTTTTCAAGTATGCAGGCATCATTGAAGCTGGATATTCCCACCACACAGTCATCAGCAAAGGCCATCATTTTGACTGATGACTGGCCATAGACATTGATTCCATTGATGAGGGAATTTGTATTCGTGATTAGAGGATCAAGGCTAAAATTATATAGTAAAGGGCTTAGAGGGTCTCCTTTTTTGAGTCCCCTCTATTGAAAAACTGGTTTAGTTAAAAAACATGCTCCACGCACAGCCATGGCAGCTGACTCTATGAACAGCATCACCCAGTTTATAAACCTATTTGGGTGTTTGAATTTTTGGAGGCAGGCCCTAAGGTAGGTCCAATCAATCTGTCATATGCCTTCTGTTAATCCAAGAAGACAAGTGCTCCAGAGGTTTTGGACTGGAAGGCATTTGCAACTGTGTGAATAATGTCCCAAATGGATCTTCTTGGGACAAATCCATATTGTGATGGGGATATCATATCAGTTGCAATTTTACCCTAATCCCTTGGCCATAATTTTTGTGAAAAGTTTAGTGTCAGTATTAGTTAGGGAAATTGGGCGCCAGTTAAATATATTTAACTTTTCTCTCTTTTTGAATAGAGTGACTTTTTATGCTTCTTTGCCTCCAGGTAGAAGGCATATTTCCATAATGCATTTATTCATGGAAGCTAATCGAATATTAGAAATGTTTATTAAAATATTTTTTATAAAATTCATAGGGAAGTCCATCAGATCCAGGACATTTCCCTCGTGGTGCACCTGGCACTGCTTCTCATAATTCTTCACATGATATTAAGTTAAATAAGTTGTTAGTTTGAGTTGTATGCCAATATGTGCATTGGCGAGGATTTTTTAAAAAATTTTCTGTTTTGACCAGTTCAAATTTATATAAATTTGTGTAAAACCTGTGTACTTTGGTCGTGACTTCTTCAGGTGTCCTCTATGGATTATTCCAATAATCAGAACTGTGTGCAGGCTACTTTGGTGTTTTGGGTGTAAAATCGATAGAAAAAATAGCTTGAACAAGTTTCTCCATTTGCAGGTTTTTTGCTCTGTAATCAAAATCAACGCAGTGTTGGTGTTCACATATCAAAGTGTTTAGGCGTACAGAAACTTCTGCCCATTTGCATCCCCATTTATGGCTATATCCTGTGCGTGGGACATGGTTTCCAGGTGATCAATTTCAGGTAAAATGCGTTTGATGATGGCTAGCTGCCCTGTATCTTCTTGATGATGTGTGTTTCACCTGTTTAATTGTTGATTTTTACAAATTTTCCCAGGTGATTAGTGGGTTTGAGCAAAAGGGCGTTTATAATCCCTTGTTGAGGATATTTCCTCCACCCAGGAGTGAAATTCCGAGTCAGCTAAATTTTCTAGGCGTATTCTGCACCACCTGGGTGCTTGGATAATTATTTTTGCCAGTGTGAAGGACACCAACACTACCCATGGTCAGAGATTCGATTTTTGTAGTTTTAAATTTAGAGATTTGGTGTCAGAAAATTAGTGGTACCAGTATCAGGTCTATTTGTGACATAGAAATAAGTTTACCATTGTGCACATGCGGGATTTTATATGTTCTGAAGGAGAGGGGACTGTTTAGGTAGAGGATCAAATAGGCACAATATGGCTTTTAGCGCGTGAAGTTCCACATGTCCTTGTGTATCTCCATTGTGTGTGGACATTGGTCAGTGTCTGAGTTATTCCAGCAGTTCATGTCTCCCATAAAGAAGGTGTTTGCTGGAAGATGGAGGTGTGTCAAGTCCAATAGAAACTCTTGACGCTCCATTGCATAGTTTGGTGCGTACACAATGGATATTGTGTGCACCTCTTCGTGCCATGAGATGGTTATGGCTAGTATGCAGCCATCTAAAAATGATTTTTTATTAATGATTCTAAATTTTTGGTTCAAATGTACTATCACACCACAGTGTTGCAACCAAAATGATATTGTTGGAAGGAGCATGTTTTCCCATTACTCCTCCTTACCTTGTGGAAAGTGTGTTTACTGAACCACAGGATGTCCACAGGGGGTTGCGCAGGAGACTCAACTTCTTGGCCCAGGACGTTAAGGCCTTGAGTCCTGCTATATCTAGCGTCCCTATCTCTATTGAGACGCCTGGTGCGCCTCAGGAGCGTTTAGCAGGGCCCCCCAGCCCCACTCCCTCTCCCTCTTTGCTCACCTTTGCATCATTACTGTGTTTGTCATAATGATGAGTATGTATTGGGGTATACTCTTCCCCTTTCACTAATACTGTTTTGGTTTCCTTCTTGCCTTTGTTGGCTTCCAATTTATCATTGCGGTGCATATATGTGTTCTCATTGGGCACAGTTTTGTCTGACACATTCAATTGTTGATTTCCAATCTTTTCTTGAGCTGTAATTTTTAATGTTGTGGATGTGCCAAACCCCTGTGATGAAGAATTTGCTTCCAAATTGGGTTCCGCCAAATACTGTTTTTTTGGATTGGTAGCTTGGTTTTCTGTAGTATTTGATTGTCTCATTTTTACTAGTTCTTCCATGTCTTCCTGAATCTGTTCAAGCGAGATGGATGATTCTGCCAATGTCTTTGCCTTGGCCATGTCTAATTTGCATGCCTGTTTAGCCATATTCCACACTTATGGGGAAATTGGGTCTATAATTTTATTTTGTCTGAATTCTCACCATTTAAATGCTTGTGCGGTATCCGTGATTTTGGCATACTCTGAGTCATCTTCGCCCATTTCTTTACAAAATTCCATTTCTATTAGGCCTTCTTTTATGGGACAAACATGAATCTTGTTCCCAAAGGCCTGACAGTGGTTGCATATGGGTGGCGCACTTTACACTGTTGCACGTAATAATTGGGATTTTTCCCATCAATTATAATAGAGGCCATGTGGGGGGTTTTGTGAGATCTTCCACTACCTCCAGGTCTGGGGAAATTGTTGCAATTGCTTTCCCTTTGCTAAGAGTCAGCATCATCTGGAATCTTTCAATCTCAATTTGTTTAATTTTTCTGTAGGATTACAAGCCTTCCCAGAGATGTTGTTCAACTACTGTGTAAGCCAGTGTAGTCAGAAGGTTATAAAAAATATAAAAATATCTTTGGACTCTGTCCAATGTGTGCATTTATTTAATACCAAACGTTGGCCGTTGGGAAGGTCAATCACCACTCTGAACTTCGTGGCTTAATTTGCTTCCTCCACTGTCTTGAACCCAAGATCCAGTCAACCACAGCTAATAATGTGGGTTGTCATATACACAGCATGCAAGAATAATCTTTGTTGGACTTCACCAAACTTTTCCCACATATTCAGTGCCTCTGTGTCCAAAAATACATGGACCCCATGTTCTACTGATGACAGCAGTTGAGAGTGGGTCACTTCCATGTAGCTGCAGTATTTTACTAAAAATTTGATGAAGCCTGCGGGGTGCACCACTTCAAGTTTCTTATTTTTAATTTAGTTCTCATTTACTCCTGTGTACTTGGTGCCTTTGGGCGGTGCAGCTCCAGATCTGCTACCTTTTACCACATTTGCCCAATTATGTTCTTGTTTATTAGATGTGCTCATTTCACCTGGTATTAATTATCAAATTGTTCTGTTTAAATCAAATTGTTAACTAATAAGTGATAACAATTGAAAGAAAAACAATTACGCCATATATTATAATGAGTTAATAGCATTATGTCAAGATTATAATATGACTGGATGATAAATCCTGAAGAGCTATGGGTAGTATAAACTCAAGCATCAAGCTAGAATTATGAAATAAATTAGTATGGAAAAGTGGATAATTCACATTTCATCCTTTTGAAAACAAGCCCAAATTTTCATATTGAAGTAATAATAAATATAAGACTATAAACTTCTGCAAAATTAATCCAAACAGTCAGTTTGTGAACACCATTCCTTATATCCCAGTTTATAGGAATCAATGAATGGAATTTTTTCCATTACAATCTTCCCCTAATTTATCTGCACAATTAATATGTAATCTCAATTTGCTGAATAATTCCACTATCCACTCAGTAAATACCTTATTACAAGCCTCTGAGTGTACATATGTGGATATCATAGTTGACTTAGTGAGATTGTGGGTAATAATCAAAAATGGAATGCCCGTCAACATTATTTTAACTAAATTTGGTGAAAAAAATGAAGATTTCGCTAGATCTAGAACACTAGAAGGAATAGAGAATGGCCAGACCAGATATTACAAGAGCCTGTGGAGCCTACAGTGTGCTACTTCTTCATTCCAAATTGCTTGTGTTAATAGCTTCTGAAATAGTGTTGAATAATTTGAATAATGAAATACATATTGGGATAGATTTCCTGAGAAAATATATAGTAAAAATGTAATTTTGAGGAAAACACTCTGACCATTTTGGGGTAAACCATGCACTTGGTATATCATCAGGAAGAAGAACACCAATGACAAAAAAAGCAATCTTGAAAACCTGATTTACAATGATGACATTGTCTTCATCTAATACAAATTGGTTGAATGAAGATTGAGGAAATGCTAAAAAAGATCTTGGAAAAGTGTGAGATACTCTTGAGAACAAAAATGATGAACACTAAACCACCTGGAATACAAATAATTCAAAAAAGGGTTAACGCTAAAAACCTGGAGCAGTTATATGAAGAAGTCACCAGCCCAAGGAAAGAATTGAGAATCAACACATGGTTAGCGCCAGGAATTATAAGTCTGGTACCTGGAAAATAAGTGTGCTACTGGCTAATCTGTGAGAAAAACGGTGAAGGTAAAGAATCAATTCTATGCATTTCTACAATTATCCTGATGGAAGAGGCCAGAAAATTCCATGACTACAGAATGTTAACTGAGATGAAATTACTGGCAAAAGCTTATGAAGGCATTAAAAATTTTGGTCAATAAAGAGTAACTGGATGAATTATCAGAGCAGCACAAAAAGTTGTGCTCTAAATATTTGAGATATCAGGAGATGTTTGCCAATATGACCATGACCTGAGATGTATGAAAACATGATCCACGAGATTGACACTGGAGAATATCTGTTGATAAAAATGAGAACTATCCACCAGTCTAGATCTGCTGAAGCTGCGTTCGGTGAAGAAATTTTAAAGCTAGTAGAGCATGGGCTCCTTATTACATCTTTGAGTCCATGGGCAAGTATGATCCTAAATATAAAAAAGAATATAAAATTGAGTGGTGATGATTATCACCAGTTGAACAAAATCACTATTAAGGATCACTATCCACTGCTGAGAATTGATGACACGCTTGATTGCCTAGAGGATGCCAAGTACTTTTTGTCAAAGAACCTGGTTTCAAGCTGTTGGAAAATAAATTGCCAAAGGAGGATTAAGAAAAATGTGCGATAATTACCGCACAGGGACTTTACCAGCTGACCTGAATGCCCTAGGGTTTGTGCAATGCGCCAGCAACATTCTAGAGAGAAGGGACTCTATCCTCTGTGATTGGAAGCTATCATGTGTTTTAGCATATTTGGATGATATCAATGTATTTAGCGGGACATTTATGGACTTTTTGAATTACTTGGAAGAAGAGATAAAGCGCCTGGTAATGTTAAACTTGAATATCAAGACAAGGAATTGTCATTTATTAAAGAAGGAGCTTGAGTTCTTAGGGACTGTGATAAACTCCAGTGGGCTTAAACCAGCTGCAGAAGATCGCAGCTATCAAACATATGTTGATCCCAAAGAGCGTTTGGGATATTCAAGTAACACTTGGGATAGTCGGCTACTATTGCCAATTCATAAAGAATTTTGCCAGAATCATGGACAAATTTTCCATTTAATGAAAATTTTAATAATTTTTTTGTATAACAATGAGGCCCAAGAGCATTCTAGGAGCTATGCCAATATTTGATGACCAGTCCTGTTTTGAATTACCCAAATAAAAAGTTGGAAATTTATCATCCAATTTTTTGCTTCATTGATGGTGATTAGAGCTTTCTTAATCTAGTGGATGATGACAGGTAAGAACATCCAGTGGCCTATGTGAGCAGAACACTAATGCCAGCATAAAGAAATTTATTTGTTATGGAGTGCAAATGCTTTGCAGTGATCTATGCATGCAAGCATTTCTAAGTGTATAACCATGGAACACACTTAAAAGTGACCGACCACTCTTCTTTATGTTGACTTCATAACCTGAAGTAACCAGAGGGGTGACTTTACAATGGTCTTTAGAACTACAAGCTTAAGATATTGATTTAATACACCAGGACGGAGCAGCGCACCAAAATACTAAAACATTTTCAAGATTTACTGCTGTAAAAGCTATCTATCATTAAGTGGATGAGTTCCCAGAGAATAATTGAAGTTACTATCATGAATGACACAAGAAGTTCAAAGTGTGCTAAAGAAAGCGATGGAAAACAGAGATGAAAAATGAAAAATTATGCAAAAAGAATTATGGAAAACGGTTTTACTACCAAAACTATCAGATGAGCGGAAATTATTTGAGCTGCACATAAAGTCGCTGGCCAAAGTGGTATAAAAAACCATGTACTATAATTGACATTAATATCACGGGGAATTAATCAACTATGATGCCACTACCTGGCCTGTTGCGTGGAATGCTACCTCCACAAGCCTCATAAGTATATAATTATACACCATCTAGTACGCCCTGGGTTTGCATGCACATGGTTTCAATAAAAGTGATGGTACCCCTGAATATCAGCACATGAGGATTGAAATACATTATAGTGGCAATAGACCATCTGACTATATGGATAGAAACAAAAGCCTATAGCAAAGTGGATGCTACAAGCGTGGAGAGATTCATCGTGTAAGTTATGTACCAGCATGGATACTTGAAAGTTTTATTGAGTGACAATGGAAACAATTTTACCTCCTATGTGGTCCTGAGGCTAAACAAACTGTTGGAAATCTGAGGAGTGGTATCCATTACATATCAGCTAGAAATAAATGGAATAGTACATGTTAACAGAACGCTAGCCGTGATGCTAAGAAAATTGTTTTTGTGAAAACTTCCACTGGGGAACTTATGTAAATTTGACTACCTTCGCCTACAATATCATTCATCATATGGCAACAGGGAAAACGCCGTTTGAACCCTATACAGATGAAGTGAAGCATTGCCTTCAATTTTGTGTTCTGCCATAGAACCAGCATTGGGGATGAGTACCAATCACTACCTGAACCAACTGGCAAGTACTATGATCAAACTGCAATTGTAGGCGTTTGGTACCACCTTGAAGAAAAGGATTAAATAAAATAAAACGGATTACAAGAACTAACTAGAGATAAAAGAGTACCGTGTGGGGAAAGGGTAGTTTATTATGATACCCATGTTTTTGAAAGAAGAAATAAGATAGATGCTTTGTGGTCGGGTCCTTCTGAGGTGATCGCCAAGTCATCAACTGATGCATATACAGTCAAAAACTGCACGGATGGTTGCATAGTGAACTAGTCCATACTAGTATCTCAGGTATTGAATCTAGGGGATCATAAGTTGCAATGTTCCTAAAGGACCACTGAACCTACAAAAATAGTTAAAGTCCTGGT